>JAABKJ010006601.1:0-21788 GCA_011634705.1 Andricus grossulariae
TCGATATAGTGTGATAACACGAGAAAGTTGGTTGACAAGTTTAACTATCCTTCGATTTTACGTAATTACTATCCGATGAATTTTTGAAGATAATTACAATGTAAATTAATAAGCTTAAAGCTTACAATTTTGAAAAAAAAGAGAAAAAAAAGAAAGTTTTAAACATTGAAGCTTGGACTTATCTTTACTTCCATTGAACGACTGATTTGAAGATGAGTGTTGGTTTTGCCTCGTGGTGACATTGATGTAAGCTGGTTCTCCTCGTAGTAAATATTGTCAAGAGATTGACAAGGATCTCGGTCAGAAAGAGAGATCAGTAGAAAAGGATAACGCATGAATGATCGTTATCGCATATATGAAGAGAAGGCAGGCTTCCTTCAAGAGTAGATAATATTAATTTCTGGCCGATTGAAATTGCGTAGAGAAAGAAGTTTGTAGCCACAAGATTAAACCACCGTATCCAAGTTTTTTTTCTTCAAATTGACGGTAAAGAAAAAACAATAATGTTTTCAGTTCGACGAGAAAAAGTGAAGAAAGTCAATTGAAGTGTCGTATGTAAGCGACCGAGCACCACTTTTCAAATTCAACCGTCACACCGCCATATTTAAATTTTTAGATTTCGCATCCCTTTTCACCTTCAACACTGTTCTTTATGTTACGTGAACTACTGAAAAAACTACCACAATCCCGGACGAGCCCCCAAATGTTGAATAGTCTCAATCGTTTCTTTTAAAAAGGTTTCATAACTAAGGGAATTGTGATGAGGTAACAGTTCACTGAAGTCACTCAATTTTAAGCAACAAAAAAAAACAGTATTTATTGATGCAAGGTTCTGAAATCTTCAGATTCAACAGTTTTTTACAAAGCGTCTCACTAACTTGACGACTAACGTTGATTATAAGTTTCGTTGTAACAAGTTACACGCGACAGAGATGTAACTCGGTGCCCGGTCTTTGGCTTACTAACTAAACGAGCTCGTCGGTGCTCGTCTTGTTCAATCCCCCAAATGCTCGTCGCGCAAAAATACACGAATCTGTTATTCGTCATATTCACAAATGTATACAATCCTCAAAGTTAAATTCTATTACTCTCTTTGCACACTCCGAACAAAATGAAAAAATGATGCCTTTTTTCAAACAAGAAAAATTTTGTTTTGACACTCAGTTTTAACGGTCAAACATTAATTTGAGAAAAATGCTTATGGTCAATTGAAAATGCGTGCATAAACCTATCAAAACTAAACTGAATAACATTTTTTTATCGACATTAGAAGAGGTAAAAGTCAATAATCAAACAATATCCACAAAAATCCCAAAATGTTCACCTACTCTCTCTCTCGGTAAATATTTATGCGAATAACAAAAATTTTTCGCCATAAAATACTATCTAATAGCAAAACACTTGTGGAATAAAACCCCATATACTTCCCGTATAATTTTACTATGCCTAATTTTTACGCACACTCCGAAGTATACACTCTTATGCATAGGGAAAACATACAGGAAATGTATACTTTGAAGCATATGCTTCGAAGCAGTGCGCTTCAACCAATCGTAGGTACGATGAAAATGTCAATAAAATCTGTCTAGGGTACTCGAAATATCTTCAAATCAAATGTTCAGTTTTTAAATTATATTTAATGTGGGCAATATGGAAAATAATTATAATTATATAATAATACAAAAATACATAATAAGATCGACAAGCTAAGGAATAGCTTAAACACTATTCACTGGTACAATTATTAAGAGCTGAAAAATAACTATATCGTGATTCGTTCAGACTGAGTACTTTATTAGAATGTATTTCGCAGCTGACCCTGCTCCTGTAATATCTTTGTATTAAATTTTCATTTTTTAAATTAGATTTATTACGGTGAGTATGCAAGTAAAATTATAATTATTTGATTCCAAATAACACATGCATGTATCTCAAAATCCAGAAGAGTCTGAACACTATCCAGTTGTTCTGGTAAAATGTTAAAATCAGTTTAAAAACTCCTTTCTTTACGCTTCTCATGCACAATCAGCCACATTCTGTAATATTTTTAACATGTCACAGGTTCAAGTAATATTTTATTACACTTCACTCAAATTTTTTAAATAGCAGAAAAATGAAAGAATGTTCATCACCTTTCTACTTTGAATATGTCGTGAGGAGAATTACATAACTGCATTCGTCAACCTCATTGAATACGTGGAGTCATAAATCAAGTTTATTTTATAACGTTCCTAATATTTTAGGAATTCTCAGTGGATTGATTGGTCAGCTTACTAGTCGCATAAAATATCAAAATCTCCTTGACGACGAATGATGTTTATCAAAAAGGAACGAAGGCAATTTATAAACATATTTTATAATTTTACTATGAAAAGTATATTTTTCAGCTGTCAATAATGGTATCGGTGGATATCATTTAAGCTATTCTTGAGTTTGAGAAGCATGAATTTGTCATTTTGCATCAAATAATGCTTATTTTATGCGCATGAGCGCCTTATTAAATATAAAAAAAATGGATTTGAAGATATTTCATGTAAAGAATCAGTTAATCCGTTGCAATTTTCGTATTTCAATTTATCGAAGCCTAAAATATATATGAATGAAGTACCCTAGCCATATTTTATTAAATTTTCATAATACCTATGACTGTCGCGCACAGTGTCGAAAAGGTCATAATTCGAACACGGCCGGGCCCTTAGGATTAAAATTCAACACTCTAATCACTGTGTTATGAAACATGGAAATGTCGAAAACTTTCCATGGTGAGACGAGGTAATTTTACAACGGTCCGTAACTTCACAGCCTGTAACCATCATTATTACGTCTGACTGTAAATTGACATCATTCGTAAATGCAATTTGACCGACGGTAATCTGGTTTTACCATTTGAGACGTAGAGATTTTACGGTCGATTGTAATTTCACCCTTAAATTTCTGGCAGCTTTTTTATAGTGTAGATTCATGTTCGCCTACACTTTTTCTTTAATCAATCAAGTTTTACTTAAATTTGACGAATAATATTATATTCGTAACAAAAATAGTATCCATCAGAGAATTCAGTGAAAAATTGATAATTTTATAAAATCGTGTAAGAAAGTTTTGAATTATTTAATTTTATTTTTCAAAATTTTGTTCTCCATAATTTGTTTATTATTGCTTGTTAGCACAGTTATAAGCAATTTGAAAGAATCCGAAATATTAAGCAATATTTCAGATTAAAAAAACAGCGATTTGATGTAATGGCAAACATAATTCGAAGTCGCAGGTTAGCTCTGTTTTATATTCTTTGCGATTAATTTCTCTCACGAGAAGAATTCGCGCCTAATGCGCTGCCCAGGAGCTTAGTTCGAAACTAATGCTCCCGGTTCTGCGGATTCCAGTTCCGCACTGAGCTACTTATAGGCAGTCTGAAATATAAGTTAATATTTCCTATGTGAAGGAAAGTCATTTGTCACTGTTTCACGTGATTTTATGACATTTTCATGAGATTTCATAAAATTATCAATTTTGCACTGGATTCTTTAAATTAAATTTTAGAAATTTAGGCAAACATGAACATATGTTTTAACCCAGGTCTAAGCATAGGTCTAAACCCAGGACAGACCTTGTTCATTCTTCGTGCCACTTGGACCAGGTCCCAAAAAAAGACCAGTTTTTTCGGGTAGTGTGCCACGTGCGATTTATTTTATAGAAATCTTTAACCTTATAAGAACATTTTTCGGGTAAATTGAAATGTTAAAAAAATCAGTAAGTATTTAATATTACAAGGATGCAAAATAACTCTAACAAATGATGATGATATACATATAAAAGGGGGTATATTTTATTGAAAGTATCGTGGGTAGTGGTAATCATCAAACTTTCTTAACAGAAACAGCAAAATTTCTTGTTGTATCAACAAAAATATTTTCAAGTAGACCATAATTAAAATGATACGGGGCGTTTAAAAATATTTAATATATTTTTATTTCATTAAAAATGTAAGTAGGTATATAATTATGAAATTATTTAAATTGACATTGAAATTTAAATTGAAAACTAAAGACGTACTGTCGTAATCATATTTGTGTAAACTTGTATACGAATTAATTTTTAAAGAGGTATTTACTCTCGTACTTTCAAAGGACATAATCTGACTAAACACCTATATACAATTCTCAAGTATTTTAACGATATTAGAGGGACTTTATTTCTCGTTGAGACCTAATATCCCATCTAAATGCTGATTCTTCCAAAGGTTCATTATTTGTGGTAACTCCTCCCTTAAATTGTACTTAAAGGAAAGTTAGAAGCGACCCAGTCCAACCTTCTCTTCACACCCAACAGCAAGGTGTTGGTAGCGAAATCTTCAAACCTGAATACGTAAATTTCAATGGCATGTGACTTACTTCTCAATGCTCGACGAAACTGTACTTCATCCAAGCGCTCTTAACTTGAATTATAAAGAATTTTTTGCCTTATTACATACATGTAGTACATTCAGGAAAAAGAAATGTTATATTTACTAATCAAAAAATGTAAAGTGTTTCTGGTAACCGAAACAGTAAAAACTGCGATTGTGCTGCTCTGAGGCGCGGATACGTATGCTTGACTAACTTCTTTGAAATTAGTAATTAAAAAAAAAATTTCACAATTATGAATATTTTGAACCAAAGCCGCCTTCCTAAGAGCCTTCTAATTAGCGTGCTAAAATTTCAAAACGATATCTCATTCCGTGTGGACGTAAGTTTACAATGAAAAGTATCGATATAGCTTCCAGTTTTATTTTATTCGGAAATTTTTTTTCAAAATTTCCACCGAAAAAGAGCAGAGCCGTGAACATTAGTGTCTCCTCTTTCATTTCCCAAACTTTAAGCGCGATATCTTATTTCATTTGGACGTAAGTTTACAATGAAAAATTGACGACTAGCTTGGTCACGTGACCCACTAGTCACATGGCCTTAATTATAAGTATATCCGTACATATATCTATGAATTAGCCGTGTGTTTATTTATTAATTATTTTTTAGCAATATTTTTTTACAATTTATAGTGCCGTCTAAACTATATAGTCTATACCGTTAACATAATTCAGATCTGTTTATATTATCCGTCAAAGTGACATGATAATTCGTAATTGCAGCAACGAGGAACAGTGCAGAATAGCGACGGGATCGGTAAACTCTACTGATACGCAGGTCAGCACCACTTGAGAATTGACACTGGTAACCAGAAATAATAGTCATATTGAGTTGCCTATAATTGTCACATTTACTGAACTGTCGTGTTTTCCATATACATACTCGGACGATCAGTAGATTTAACTTGGTTTTCAGTAAAATATAAGGTTCTTTTTTCTGCGTGTAGTAGGTGAACCTCGCATATTTGGTAAAAGTTTGTTTTTTAAACCATTTTGCTCCCAGGAGCGGGGTTTATTCCATTGGCCGAGAAAATGATGTTCTCCAAATTTAAGCCAAATTGGTTATTATTTACCCCTAGCAGGCGCCTCTTGAAGTTTTCCAAATATGAGAAACTTCGTGGGAAACAATGTGAAACAATGAAAAATCCGCATAACTTCAGCAGTTTTTTGTCAAATTTCTCTGTAAATTGAACACCTCAACCTTATTTTAAACTTAGAAAAAGTAGTTTCGTGAAGAAACTATGCAATAGTCATTAATAGCCAAAATTTGAAGAAAAAAAATCAAAGATGCACGGAGAGGAGTTAGGTAGAACCGTCGCTCTAGCGGTGAGAGTCACTGTACTTCGGTTTAGTCTGGGATCTATTCTAGATTCAAGTAACTGGTTACCCTAAACTTGCGGAGATCAGTTTCTCCGAAATGTAGATGTCATATTTGCCGAAACTGCAAGTGCTGAACTGTACCGCAACCGCCAGAAAATTTTTAATAATCTTTCATGATATTATTCAAATTTCTTATTTTAATTAAATATAAAGGAAAGATATAATTATGGCTTACTTCCCTAGCTACTCGTGGGACCAACATGAACGACACAGAAAAAACGAATAAAAACAATGTGGGCACCGACCCAGGTCTGACTCTAACCCACCACTAAAGGTATGCGGGTCCTCAGGGATCATCCTACCCGGAGCGGTAAAGACATCTAACAGCAATGACAACAAATAAAGTTGCTGCGCTTGAAGAACAGATGACTAGGCTTTCTGCAAAGAGAGTAACGGTTACCGTGTTGATGACCAGGAAAAGAGAACCTGCATAGCGCTACTTTCAAACAGCAGCCATACCTCCATACAAGGGGCCTTGGGTGATGCAACAAAATCTGGAGAAACTTCTCAGGCTCGTTCGACGAGCAAGTGGAGTAAGGTCTCCAAAGACAATCTACCAAACAGTGACTCGAAACAGCAGAAGGCTCTGGAAACACAGAGCCAGAAAACAAAAAATATGCACGAAGAAACATTTCGCGCAGATGACTAACAAAGCCCTGGTGAGAGTTGTCGTTGCATCGGGTTATCCAGATGCCTGTCTAACTCCCAAGGAACACCCAGATTCAACGTAATCTTCATCAGATCGGGGGCCATCGATTAGGCTCAAAGAGGGACAAAACCTGGGCATCAAGGGGGCCGAGTGTCTCCAAAGATACGGTTAAGTGGCCGTACTGATTCCTGGCATCTCCAATAATCTGACGATCAGTCTCCCGTAAACCTCAATCAGGCCCTTCGTAATTCTAGATTGCCGTCCCTTTCTAGGGGTGGGTAGGGTTGGTTACCTTCCCTGTGACCCAACAGTGCTGTGTAAGGAGACCAGAAGCGTCCGAAGATGACCAGAGCTAGCCTATTATTGGCGGAGGCTGGAATATCCATGATGCCGATAAATTTGCACCACAACAAATGCGCCTCGGCGATTCTAACCCGGCGTATGGCAGTGGTACAGACAGGCAGAGCTCTAATTCAAGAACCCTTTTTATACAGGGAAAGGAGCAGTGGCTTAAGAGGATGTGGCTCCATATATAAGGGGCCACGCTTGAAAGCACCAAGGACATGGATAGCCGTCAAGGGTATGGATGCGATTTTGGTTCGATAGCTCTACTCCAGGGACCTCACTGTTATTGAGGTGAAACTCAGAGGCAGAAATGGAAAAATACTAGAGGTGTATATCGCCTCGGCTTATTTCTCGGGCGATGCTTAGGGTCCCTACCTCCTAGGAAGGTGTAGGCTTGAATCCAGGACGACCGGGAGAACAGGATTTCTCTAATGTTGGGCTGTGACGCAAGCTCCCGTCATACATTGTGGAGAAGCACAAACATCAACGACAGGAGTGATGTTCTCGCTTTGACTTCATGCTCGGAAGAACTATGGAGCAGGATAGTGGTTAGCCATAGAGAAACCGGTGGTTTCAAGGCTTAGAAACCCCAAGAATACACTTTGCGACTTACATAAAGAGGAACAGCATGACGCGGATTTTCTGCAAAGGGGTCTGATTACATCATATGAAAACAATTGCTTTACAAGTACAATTGAGTCTAGGAATGGGGCAGAATGGTGGAACAACCAACTGGAGAAACTCAGTAAAAAGACGAGACCGTTGTCTAATAGGGCAAACAGAACTACATTGCCTTCAGCAGAAAATCCAGAAGCTCGCCTCATGATCATAAGGCTCGATGACGGCGAGTTTTCCAAAGACAAAAAAGAAACGTTGAATCGTTTAGAATTTGCCGTTAAGATCATGGATATCAAGAAGGTGGAATGGGCCCTTGGGTCATGCTGCCCCTTTTAATCACTGGAGACGGGTAGAATTTACCCAATGCTCTTACAAAAGCGCATAGATTTCGTTGTCGTCCCACTGATGAAACTATTTAGAGCAAGGATTGCCCTAAAACACGAGAAATCGGTTTCTAATTCGGAATCTAATTCCCAAACCTGGGAAGGAGAGCTACACTGCTGCTAAAGATTTCCGGCTGATCAGTCTTGCATTCTGTATACGCTAGAGAAACTGGTCAAGAGATATATCAGGGATGAGGTGCTTTGTCTCCCGGTTGCACAGAGCCCAGCACGCTTTCAGGCAGGTTGCTCTGTGTAAAATGCTCTTCATGCTGCTGTGGCGAAATTGGAACAGCAGCTGGAATAGGGAGGGTATGCTGTGGGCACTTTCTTGCATATAGAGGGAGTGTTTAGCTACGCCGAAGGCGCCTTGAAGCCAGATGGGGCGAATGCCCAGTCAGGGGAATAACGCCGTGGGGATGCCCGCAGGGGGGTATCCTGTCACCCCTCCTGTGGTGCATTGAAGTGGAAGGCCTCCTTTGTAGGTTAAGTAAACAAGTGTATTATACCCATTAATACGCGGATGACCTGGGTGAAGCATCTTGGGATTCAATGCAGGAGGTTTGTCATGACATTTTCGATGTGCAGAAGAAACTTTGGTTTTACGTGTGGTCTAGGGCCAAAAATTATTGCATGGCTCTACCCCGCTGTCCTTAAGCCAAGGTTTTATGCGCGGCCGTGGTTTGGTGAACATTGGTGAAACTCAAAACGATGCAGGACAGGCTCCAGCGATTACAAACGTTAGCGTGTAGGGGATTGACGGGAGCAATTAGTACTACGCCAGTTTGAAGTTTACGGTACTTCTCGTTGGCTCATTTTCAGCTCTTCTCCAAATCCCCTTCGACTTTTCCACAAATCCTCTTCGATTCGCTTCTGTCTCTTACAGCAAACTACAGACTCGGATCGAACTGCCTATTTTTCGCACTAGTTTTCAATTTCAATTTCAATTTATTGATATAATAAGCCCAACAGCCAGCGCCTTATTACAGAGCCTCAAAAGTACATTATATCACCTATATTTATAATAATACAAAGTAGTAGTATACTGATAACTAGACGAAGAGCATATATTATTATGTTCAAAAAATATATTTATTTATTGTGCGGCTGAGCTAGAGATACATTCGCAGACTATATTACAATAAGGTTTGTCCTTAGACTGCGAAGAGATCGATGTCCTCACGAGAACAGGCAAACACTCTATTCAGATAGTCTAAACACATGGTATAGATTTGTGATCGAGGATCTAAGTTGGAAACCACGTAGATTGGATCCTTAAAACTTGTTGATCGCGTAGGTATATTAAATGAAATTTTTTGTGACAGTACCCGAAGGTCAATTATACCGTGAACCAATTTAAATAATAATAAAAAGCCGGCTAATGTCCGTCTGCCCTGGAGAGTTCAAACATTAAATCGTTCACAAAGAGCATTCAGATCAGATTCCGGAGGAGTGTATATTCCAAGCTTTTTCTAATTGAGGTGTTTTAGAAATATTTTGTGGTACACTTCTATAAGGTGTCTGTACCCATTACGGTGGCTCAACAAATTAAAGTTCCTTTGATTTGTGGGCTCATCCCCCAAAAAGTTTCCATTTGGTGAAAAAATAACTCTGAATTTTTCTCCAAGTCTTTGAACAAGGGGATCTTGGATCCCACGGGGGTTAAACCGCCCAAAACCGTAAAAAATCCGTATTTTCTCACAGGTTTAATAAAAACTGTTCTATTTTTGCCTAAATATCGTTGAAAGTTATCAGAAAAGGTAATAAGATGAAAAAGTATAGAATAGTTGAAAAACGTCCCCCAGAAATAAAAAAAAACTTGTTTGTAAACAAAAAAAAAATTCACCATTTATCACCAATATTTTAAAAATAATTTCCGTTATTATTTTGTTTTAAATCCACGAAATATTTGCAATGTAAACTGCCGGAAGTTCAAAAATGTATTTTTGTTTCAAAAAGGGAGAGCTTTTCAATTTCTGAGGGAGGCTTTTCAACTTTTCTATACTTTTTCATTTTATTATATTTTCTGAAGACTTTTTACGATATTAAGGCAAAACTAAAAAAATTTTTATCAAACCTCGTGACAAAATACGAATTTTTACGATTGAGGGTGGTTTAAGCCCTGTGGGATCCAGGATGCTCTTGTTAAAAAATTTGAAAAAAATGCACACTTGGGTTTTCACTAAATGAAAGCTTTTTCTGGGATGAGCCCAGAAATCAAAGAAACTTTGATTTTTTGAGCCACCCTAATACTCATGGAGATTAGCGGCCCAAACAACAGAGCAATATCCCAGCTTAGATCTTACCAAACTTTGAAATAACGTGATCATGGTTGAAATATTTTTAAATCTCTCACAGTTTCTAAATAAAAACCCCAGTGATTTATTAGTGCTAGATAAAATATTTTCAATATACGCATAAAAACTGAAATCTTCTGTAATTTTAACTCTAAGGTCAAGCATTGCAGGCCTTCTCGAGAACTACAAGTTGTATTCTGTATTGAAAGGTAATTGTAAACAGTAAACACTGGAGTCCCGCTCTAACGGTTCCCGATATACCGGACAAAGTGGTCCAAGGGGGCGAGAGAGAGAGAGAGGCGGTGCGAGGTCAGCGGAGCAACTCCACAACAACATAGGAGTGTATGAAAAAAGCAGGCAGTTCCATCGGTGGCTAGTCGCGTCGTCGGCTTTAGTCTGCTCTCATGTCAGTGTTTCGGTAAGGCGCAATTTGCTTATGAGTTAGAAAAAGCCCAAACAAGTTGAAAAATGTCGCAGAAAAACAAAAAGAAGAGAAAGCAGGTGCCACAAAAAAGTCTATTTTACAGAAATATGTTATCGTTCAGATTACGTACAATGATGTCATAGCTAAAGTGGAAAGTTATGAATATTTGAAGAAAAAATATTTAAAAACAAGTGATAATACGATTCTGGATGCTTACTTACTTTTTGCTTGTACATACGTAAATACGTACGTACATATGTGTGTACTTCAATTTACTTTGATTTTCGAGCACAAACCCAAAATTTTCCATTGAATTTACGTAAATAACAATTTTCAAGTTTTATTTTAAGTTCATTATGATATTATAAGACCAAAATTGCAAAACTACAAACAAACAAAATATTTGTTTGGGACAAAACTCAAACAGAAATGGTTCACCCGGCCCTGACTGTTTACGGTTCGGAGAGTCCCGATTTACCGTGAAGGCCACTGAGGGTACCTCCGAAATGACCGGTAAAATGGGACTCCAGTGTAGCTTGTTTCATAAAGATAAATACAAGAAGTAATCTGAGAGGTAGTATCGGATAACTTAGAATTCTCTGCATAAAAATAGTGATAACAATTGAGATAAGCCGAAAGATCGCACATATAAACAATGAATAGAAGTGGTCCAAGATTAGATCCTTGCGGCACTTCAGAAGTTGGCATGTAGTCTGTAGAAGAGTGTCCACAATTCAGAACAAATGTATGCTTGGTGGATGAATAAGATTGTAGTAGTCGAATGATATGATCCAGTGGATCAAGTATTTGTGGCTTACATAATAATATGGCATGGTCTACCTTATCAAATGCTTTAGAAAGATCGATGTAAATGGCATCAATCTGATTATGTACATTTAGTAATTGACGAATATTTTGAGTAAAGCTCAGCAAGTTGGTAGCAGTTGATCGGCTGGGATAAATCCATGCTGATTGAAACAGATAACACGAAAAGCCACCCGACATCTAAAACTGTAAATAATGTAAATATCTTAGAGAAGCTACAAGAAACCGATATGGGTCTATAGTTAACATTAAGAGATTTTCACCCTTCATCCAAACCGGACAGATACGAGCAGTCTTCCAAACAGGAGGAAAGTAGCTAATGTGCATAGAAAAATTGAACCAAATTTTTAGGGGAGGTAGCAGAAATTCCGAACATTTTTTAACAAAAGATGAAGGGATCAGATCAAAACCAGCTATTTCTTTACAAGAGATATTTTTTTAGGTATCCGAATTTTTCTTGAGGTTATATAGGAATTATTAATTACTTCCAGTTAAACCGTATTAATATGGTCAGCCATTAGTAGACTTTTGATAGGGACAGAATACTTGTAATTTTCATCAGTTTCTGAAAAATCAGGTGGACTATAAACTTTCATAAAATAATCTGCGAAATAATCTGCGAAAGAACTTACAATATTGATAGGATTGAGAAGCTCAATGTTATTATCCCGGGAATACGCGAAACGCCCTTCTGTTTATTTAAAATGGACCAAAAGGAAGTAGGATTGAAAATAATCCCTCTTTCTATATTTCTTTTATACTCCTAAAAAGAAGAGCTCAAATCAATTCTTATTTTTTTCTTAAGAATTTTATAGAGTTGTCGGTAATATGGATATTTGGATACATTAAATGTAGATCTATGCTTATCGTTTAAACGAATTTTATAGACAATATCTTTTTTTAACCACGATGGATAAGAAAAACTAAGTCTTCTAGTATTAAATTTAGGAACATGAATGTTAAAAAGCATGTGGAGTGTATCATAGAAAAGTTCACAAGCATGGCTCAACGATGCGAAATTTCCTAAAAAAGGAACAGTCAATATCATTCGAAGCCACACATAGTCCACTTATATCTACTCTCTTAAAATTTAGCGTTTTTGGTAGAACGTTATTTATGAAATTAATAGTATAAGATCCTGATTGAAAAATGACACTTATAATTAAAGCGGGGTGGTAGTCATCCTCATGAACAATGTGAAATTTGCATTTGGTAGTGATACTGTTAGAATTGGAAAAGAATAAATCCAAAAGTCGACCATTCTCCAAAGTGTACCAGAATAACAGATTTTCTCAAATTCAGGTGTATTAAAGTCACCAGCAATAACTAATTTATGGCCCCGAAAAATATTTCTTAATGTAAGGGCCTCTAGTCAGTATCAATATCTGATAGATCTGTAATAATTATGATCAGAATCAATTAAATCAATAAAACAATCAAGAAGTTTGAGGTATTTCTAAAATGTTTGAGACATGTTTCTGTGAAAACGAAAAATTTATAACAATAAATGTATTGAGAAGTGAAAATTAAATCAAATTTTGTATTCACACCTCGAGTATTTTGATAATGAAGCAGATAATCTTCCTGTCATTACAGTGTGGAAGTCTTGAACGTTATTATCATTGGCTCTCCTTCCTTGTGAATTATTTTTAGGTTCCTCTCGCCTTTTGCTAATCGATCATTGAGTAGTTTCTTCGTCTCCTTATAGTGATATGGTTGTATCGGAGTTCGGTCCATGGGGATTCTGAGGAGAGCAACAAAAATTTCCTCTGCAGAGTTCACTGTTAAAGATTACTTCTTTTTGGAAATAAAGACACAAAGTCCCTGAGCCATATCAGTCTATAATTTTCTGCTGATGATTTAGCAGTTGAAAATTTAAATCTTTAATTTGAGTTCTCAGCACACATGTAACTTTTTCAGCAGTAGCAATACTCAAATCAGTTGAAAAGATTGGCTCAGAAAGTTCATCCCCTTTTGTCGAAAGAGAGGATGTTCAGGCTACTCAGCCTGAACATTCAGAGTGTCAGGTTGACTGTATATGAGCTTGAACTATCGGACAGCCTCTTAGAAGGTGTAGCGTACCATCCGTGGAGTGTGAAAATTTGACGATTAGGTTCACTATTCCAGAGTGTAAAGTTGACGATCCTGAAGTTTAAACCTGATAGTCCGAGGAATTTTAGCTTGATTTTTTCGGAGTGTTTTGAAGGGTAAGATGCCTGAGAGCACGGAATGTTAAAGCAACGGCGTCGCTGCACTGAATTGAAACATTTTTAACACTGTAAAATCCAGAAAACAAAATGAATGTATATTAAAAATCTCGCAAGTCTTATTGCTTTATCAACGAATTACGAAATTTCACGCATGTTCTCGATCGAAGGTGTTGAAAATACGCACTGATTGATGTGTTCTTTTTTGCCTTTATCCCCGGAAGTATCGAATTTGACGTTTAAAATCAAAACGAAAACCACTTAACCCACTCTCCACCATGTTATCCACATTTTTTCCATTCTTCACACATGTGCGAAATATTAGCGAGTGGTTTGAACTAAGTAAAAATGTAGTGTAACCCGACAAACGTGACGTCGAACGTCTGTCGCGCCGAAAATGTGTTTCGGGTGTCGGGTGTGTTAGTTCGGCGTTCGCTAGAGGTCGTAACGCAGCCACTTCTGGTTTACACTCTGGACTGTCGATTTAACTATGCCGATTGTCACTCCAAATCAACTGTGGATTTTCAAATAGACTATAAAATTATGGTCTGCCTGACTATGAAGAAAAATTTTCGATGGTACTTGGTACTATATAGAAGATCAAACTGACCATCTAAATTTTGTCACTTCAAGTTTGACTATCCACTTTTCTCCGTGCACTTATTACAATTTTCAATGTTTTAAATTCGAAAGAAACTGTCCACGCTCTGAATCAACAGGCGAATTTTTCCTAGAACCACAACATCTAGCAAACCGGTCATAACTTAGGGTTTTTAATGTGACAGTACATGCCTCATGATATTTAGTTCCACTCGAGGCAACTAATAATGGTAGAATGAGTTATGAAAGGTTGTTTACATCTGCCATAGGTGCAGAGCTCACTTGGTAATGATAAGGCATTAGGATTTAGCGTGTTTGAAGACATTTTGGGAAATTTCAATGGTAATGTATAAAAACGTCAATTATTTAAAATGCCATTATTAGAAAATTTAATCAACAGATATCTCCAGCACTGGTAAGCGATGAGCAAGCAATGACATAAGAGCGGTAAGAGCTTGCCATGTAAGCTATAGATGTGTGAGGCACACACAGCCCACATAAGTCGCACTCACACGTATTAGATCCAGTTTATATATTTCAGGAGCTAGATAATATTAAAAATAAGTTATCAGCAAGTTAGACATCATGGGAAATCATGCCAACACTGAAATGCGCGAATCATTTACACTTTAAACCAAAAATAAGGCACAGAACACACAACACGTCCTATACTATCTCTCCGCCATATTGTCTACATGCATGTTGCACTATATACTTTTTTTTTTTGAGCTTTTAGCACTTGGATGCATCTCTAATGAACTTTATTTCTAATTTGGGCATACACAAAAGGAAAATAATTTGTTTATTTGATGTAAAATTGTATTTTTATTAATAAATGTATAAGTTTAAACACCACCTTTCCAGATACAGATGCACATATAGAATGTCCATACACCTAGACGTAGTATAAACTACCTCGGTAATGAATAAAATATTCTATAAAATTAAGAAAATTTACTTAAGTTCTTGAATGCGCGTAGTAAATTTACTGAATATTATGAAAATCATAGACACTATTTATTCTTATTTTAGAAGTTGAGTTCGCAGTTACTGCTGCGATAGCACTCAGTGTGGTAAGCCAGACTATGCCTACTATCATGCCTTGGTGCCTGCTTCCGCATAATATTAACTGCACGATTCTCAACGATTCACATTCTACACTGATAGAAAAATTGCGTTACCTGAGACAGCAATAGTGGCAGGATTGATTTCTAATTAAATTTGTATAAAATAAGGGTCTTTCTAGTTTTAAATAAAAATCGGTTTTTAGTCTCTCTTCATTGATAAGGTACAAGGAAGAATGTGGAAAAGGAAATACAAACCCATTAGTTTTGAAAAGTCACTTTTAAGGCATATTATACAGCCACATTTGACGCTGCTAGCCACGCTTTAAATCACACTAATTTAAATCTTGGAAAAAGAATATCTTAATATCAGAGTGTATTCTTTTGAATAAAAACTCAAATCTCTTGAGCTAAAGGGGACCTTCTCAAATAGATGGGGTTCGTAGCGCCTCAACTTCGCGCGTGGATTAAAAAAAACTATTAATTGCAGGAACCTGAAATTTTAAAGAGATGTTGTTCTTTATTGACTTTAACTAAAAAATTAATGGTTTTCAACAATTATGTGTCAGTCCCAAAATTTGAGCTGTCAAAGTGAACCATGCAGTTTTTGCAAGGATAAATGGCGTGCAGTGTAGAGCCTTGGGAATTGATTTTGGAACAATAAGTGTAGATCATTTTTTGTTTATTTTCTGTCCTCTATAGAATGACTTGTTCTTTGTTATGAAAAAGCTCTGTTTTCAATTTTTACAACGCATTTTGTACAATTTTCAACTTTTCTTGTCAACTTTGCTTCTAAAAAAGTAATACAAATTTTTTTTATCGATTTCAATAGAGTCATTCTATCAAAAATTTATTGCACTTTAATTTGATATTAATACTTTTCACGTCGGTCAAGCCGTTCTCGAGCTATCGTGCACGTCAGTTCGAAAAGCGTGGTTTTGAGAAAAAAAAGCGTTTCTTGGGACTGACACATAGTTTTTTAAAACAATTTATTTTGTAGTAAAAGTCAATAAAGAACATCTCTTCAAAATGTCATGTTCCTGTAATGAATAGTTGTTTTTTAATCTACGCGCGAAGTTGAAGCGCTACAAACCCCACTCAAGCGATTTCATTAATGAAAAATATATTGTTATGTTTTTCTCTGGAAATGAGATATGTACTGCATAATAGGTCTACAAATATTTCAACAATCTTTAATTTTTTTTTCTTAAAATTAAAATATTTTATGTAACGCAGGTATGATTTACACATTTATTCAGCTTTTTTCTAGTTCTGAAAGTAGCCATCTACGGAGCAAGAGGAGCGACAGTGAGCGCGAATATGCGCAGTAGAATTATGAGTCCATAGGAGTATTATGGGCTTATAATCGTACTCTGGGGGACATACCATCTCTCATGCGGGAGGTCTCTCTGCGGCAATTCACACCTGCGGCATGCCACATCTGCGTCATATCACACCTGCGACATGTCACATTTGCGGGATGTTTCATCTGCGGCATGTCACAACTGCGGCATCTCTATCTTGCGGCTTCTCTTCCGCGCAGTATTTCTCATAGTGAAATTAAGATTTTTGCGGCATCTCTCATCAAACCCCTGTGACAGGCCAGAGAAATAATGTTGGTCGCACCCCTACCCCTTTTCCAACATCTCGTGGGGGTGAGAAGGCACCCCTGTGACCTCTGTGTGTGGCCGCAGATGTGACATGCCGGAGATGTGGCATGCCGCAGGTGTGACCTGCCGCAGAGAGACTTGCCGCAGAGAGGCTTGCCGTATGTGACAAGTTATGGACCCTAACCTTGTAAATCATACTTTTTTCACATAAAATATCGTGTGTTCCAAGGAGGCAAACTCAGTCTTTTTACCCTCGCGTGTTTGAAAACTCAAACTTGGGTAAAAAGACTGATTGTGAGTTCTACTCCTAGGTACACAATGTACCTATAATATATAAATAATAAAAATATAAAATATATATAAATATATAAGCTAATATACGTCAAAAATATCAGAATCATTAAGTGGAATCACTTTTATTTGAATTATCCCTACTAAAAAAAAAGTCAGGACTTCTGACCATTTCTGACCACTTTTGTTACGTTTCTCGACATAAAACGTCAGGAAAAGTCATAATTCATGAGAAATGTTCAGAAATCGTCAGAGCTTGGGTTCGAAGGATAATCCTTTTATTAAGGGTCCAAGAATAGAATTCCATAAAACCTAATCCCTTTTATATTTCCCAGGTTATTTATATTATTTATATTTATTTATGCGTATTCTCTTTTTACTTATATTTATTTATGCATGTTCTCTTTTTACTTATAGTTAATTATTAATACTTATATATTAAATGACCCTGAAGGTCATTATATTTATCCTAATTTTAAATTTTTTAGGAAAATCTTTAGATATCTGAAATCGTCGAAACCCATAGATTCTGAATTTCTAACTTTTGAGTCTGCATATATGCAACATTGAAAAAAAAATTATTTTTAATTTTTATTCCTTCTGGGTTGGCCTATCTGCGTCCCTACACGATGAGCTACCTAATAGGATGTGAATTCGCATGTATTCGGAAATAGTCAGATTCGTCAGGAATGGTCAGGATGTTCAGGAATCGTCAGAACTTCTGACCATTTGTGACAATTTCACTTTTTTGTTTAGTAGGGTTTCACATTAAATTACCAATTTACCGGCTTTTTTTAGATTTAGGGACGGAATGTGATGCCATAGAAACACAGCGGCTCCGAATTCGTACTCAGCGACCTCGAAAACATAGGATATGACCACTTTACATTAAAAAAATACATGTTTTACATAAAATTACCAATAAACCGTTTTTTATGTGAGGGACAAAGTGTGACGTCATAGAACCACAACAACTCTGAATTCGTACGCAACAACCTTGAAAACATAGGATATGACTGCTTTGCATGGAAAAAATACATGTTTTACATACAATTACCAATTCACCGTTTTTTTTAGGTTAGGGACGAAGCGTGACGTCATAGAACCGCAACGACTCCGGATTCGGATTCAGCGACCACAAAAAGGTAGGGTAAGCCTATTCTGATTTCTGGGGTAGACAACTTATTTTTTTTGTGGAGCTGTGTGATTATTTATTTTAGAAAATCTTTTAAAAAGCGTCAATAAACCGCAATATTACGTAAAATTCAAATTTCCCACTTGTGACGTTTTCTTTGGGGACCCATAAGAGTGGCTTGAAATTATTCTACCTAAAAATTTATGATTGATTCTTATTCTCTGACGAATTCTGAACAATATACTGCAACACAGAATTACTTGTGACACATTATAGCGTTTAAATATTAGATTTTCGAAAAGCTGACGATTTTATTAGAAAAATCTACTGAAGTTTCTAGAACTTTCGATGCGTTTGAGGTATGAACTTCGAGATTCTCTTGATCGAACCTTGTAGAAATATCGATAGGGGATGTGATGTCTAAAGATTCTGCTGGAAAGTTCCATTTGAAGTTTCCAGAAAGTTCCACGTATGCGGAATGTTGCCTTTGTGATTTCGTATCTAGAAATTTCTACTAAGGCCGCCCATCCCTCTACCTTTAACGTGTTCCTTTGTTGCTTCTTGCATTGTCCATACATAACCTCTACGTAACATCCTTTTCATCCCCTTCCAGTCCTTCTCATCCGCCCAGGTTTAACTCATCATAATCACATCCCACTTTTCTAACTCTCGCTAAAATCCTTCATTATTGTTCTTCAAGCCTGACACATTCCAGAAAGCTATTTTCACGTTTTTCTCTTCCCTTCCCTCACCTATCCTCACTTTCCTTCCGCCTTGCTTTTTGGAATCCCCGCTGTTTGCTCTCTAAACACTTTTGCATCTTCCTTTTTTCTACCTTTCTCTACTCTTTTCCCCTTTTTCCTTAATTCTTCTAATTCTTCGTACCAGAACCATTCCTCTCCATTAATTCATAATCTGTCTCGCCATATCCATACCATGCGCCCCTATTTCCTCTCTACCCATGCCCTCTGCTCTATTTGCTATCTCATTTTCCTCTCCTTCCATGTCAGATCCTCTTAAATTCTTTCCCTTCTTCCTCTCAATAGTCTTTTTTCCTCCTCCTCACTCCCTATTTTCACTAAAAACATTCCTTCTTTTCCTTCTTTCATCTATCCTATTCTCTTAACCCCTTCTACCCTTACCTGAACTCCAATATCTCTCAAAAGATTTTTGATTTCCGCTCCTCCTGTTTCACTCTCCACTTTCAATCCCTTAACTACTATGTTATTTTTCCTCTTCGCCCTTTCTTCCCCTTCCAATCTTCTTTCAATCTCATTGAATCTTTTCTTCAATCTTTCATTCTCATTTTTCAAGTCATCACTCCCTTTTACTATTCCCGCACTCTCTGTGTCCTTCCCCACATGCTCATTCCTGATTTCTAAGTTGCTTACCCGTTCCTCCAACTGTTTTATCTCAATATTTCCCAGTTCTTCAACCTCTCTCTGTCTATTCTCTATGTTCTCTAGTTTACCCCATACCTTGTCTTTCCCCTCTTTCCAGAGTTTATCCCACTCTTTCCAATTTTCTCTTACTTTTCTCACTTCCCCCCTTACGTCTTTCCCCTGCCTATTCATATCATCCAGTCTCTTTGTTTGCCATTCATCCAGACTCCTATTTGAGCCCGCGCTACCTAGCTTGTTGAGGCGTTGTAGGTTTGAGGGTTTCCCGCGTTTATGGCCCATGCCTGGTTCATCTCTCGCTGACATCCCCTCCCTGGTCGGTGTCTCGAACCTCTCCTCGCCGCTTATTACACTGTAGTTAACGTCACGGTTCCCCCCACTAACCACGCTCTCAACCTCGTCACCTCTTGTTTCATCTCCTGCCTGCTGTTCTGTCCGACCGTTTAATATCTGTCGCCCACTGGCGCCCATTTGTGGACTTCGTATCATCGGCATCCTACCTTACCCAGTGCTCCGCGACATTTTCCGCTCCTTACTCACCTACATCTTGCCCTCCTCGCCCGACAACTATTTTTTCTACTCCTAACCTCAAAAACTTCGCTCGCTCCAATTTTCCTTTCACACAACCTACTTTTACCCTTTACACATTTGCCTTCACTCACCCTTCTTCCTTTACACCTGATCTTTCTATTATCAACTGTAGGTATACATTTTAAATTTAATTGAGAATGCTTTTTAAGCTTATATTATTGATACCGTATATTACGATATTTTTAACAATCACAAAGTGCAAAAAGAAATTTATATTTGAATTGCGCGAGATTTCATGATGTCGAAGAACAATAAATTTGCAGTCATCAGGCCTGCGAGAAACGTGATGAAGAAAGCACAGAGAGCAGACGACGCCAGACCACGCCAGACGCTCTAAGCAGTTAAAAAAAGAAGAGACGTTATGCGACTTCAAAGACTTAATTAAACTCAACAAAAATTATTATTGGATATCTTGCTCAAAATAATTAATATTTTTATTGGTGAATTTATTCCTAGAATCTAGTGAGGTGAGTAATGTATATTATATTTTCAACCCTTTGCAATCGGTTGCCTAACGTATAAAGACATGTTTCTTATTTTTTCTGCTTCTTATTTCTTGTTTGTTGCTCCTTATGTTGACTAGAAATTATTATACATGTATTATTTAAAACACCTTTCAATGCTTTATATTATTTTAAGAATACACTATGATTTATAGCACGTTATTTTATTTAAAGATTTATTTACATTGTAAACACATATTCTGATTTGACTTTTACATTCTTGAATTCAAAAGTTTCAATCAATTTTGATTTTTCGGTACACAACCTTCTTTAATTGGTGTACAATTCAAAAAGTGACTAATTCAAGATGAAACGGATTCACAAATCTACATTCCGATTTAAATGAAAAATTGCGCAATTCGTATTCTTAAAAGAACCGATTATCTAATGCAAACATAATTTAATCGTTTTTTTTCAAAGAAATAATACGAATGTGTTCACTCAGATTTTTAAATGGGGCATAAATTCTCAAGAGTACCCACCTCGAAAATGAAACTTGTCCGATCGGGCTAAAAATTGGCCCAATTGTAGTCCTATTAGACAGTACTCCTCACATATAAAATTAATTAATTTTGATCATTATTTATCAAAGTGGAGGGGGTACAATTTTTGGTTTTTAACAAAGGCCTCACTTTCAAACGCTTCAGCAACGCTTTAGTGCCAGTTTTTAAGTTAAGTAACATAATATGGTAATATTATATGTCTTTCTGGTCGATTTTTTGGCTATAGTTTCAACAGTTGTTTTCTTTGCAGACCTCTTTTGCGGATTCTGTTTTTTGACATTCTAGAAGATGTCGTGTTTCTCAGAGGACAAAAACATTTTGAGTTGAAGTTTTCCACCTTGAGTGGGAATGAAAGTTTAGTATTATAATTTACCTGATATCGTAACAGCTCTATCAAATCTGGCTTTCAGTAACTCGGTGGCTAAGGCATGATTTTCTTTGCTGCTGAAAAAAACTTCGGTGACCTTACAGTTACTCCTTGCCCACTGTAACTGAGGCGGTCCGTTCTATTTTCATATTTAAAATTAAATCATAAAGCTATGGGCGAATATTTATATTGATACACCT
>JAABKJ010006602.1:0-21787 GCA_011634705.1 Andricus grossulariae
TTTAGCCAGTTTTCATAGGTGGCGGCGCTGAGTGGACGTTGTGCTAGCGCCGCCACCCTTATCTCGGAAGTTTGAAGAGCACAACATTTTTTTTTGAGCATAAAATTTGCAAAAAAAGACAAAACAATATGGCGTCTTCAATTTTTCATTTTGCCTTGATGGCGGTGCTGAGTGGACGGACCTCTTCAAATTTTATCCAAATCAGTTAAGATGTACCCATCGAACCAGGCACTTGGAACTTTTTCATATGATTAACATGGGGAAAAGGGTAGAAAAACCTTTAATTTACGCATCTTTTTTAGTTTCTATTTAAATTAATCGCCCAAATAGAACGATAATCTCTATGTAATGCTTAAAATATTCTAATTTTGACCAATTTGAAATGTTCAAAATTTCCAACATAGCAGACCCAAAAATTAGGGTCAAAAATTGCATTTTAGATAGTTGTCAACTTATAATGTTGAACCACTGTTAAAAAATCAAATAAATAATTGTAAAGTGAACTGTGGACAGAAAAATAATTCTTCTTTTTTTATTCAAGATGGCGGCCATTTACATATTCCAAAAATAGATTATTTCTGTAGTTTTCAATAAAATGTTTTTAAACTTTGCTAGAAAAAGAAGTTCGACTTTAGAAATCATCCTATGATCCTAGAGGTTCAAGATTGTGAAAAACCCAAGATAGATTTTTTTATTGAAAACTACATAAATGAGCTATTTTTGGAATATGTAATTGGCCGCCATATTGGATTTTTGTAAAATTTTTATTTTCCTGTCCACAAATCACTTTACAATCATTTATTAGATTTTTTAAATGTTAAAACATTCTAAGTTAATAACCATAGAAAATACAATGTTCGGTCATAATTTTTGGGTCTCCCATTTTGGAAAGTTTGAAAATTTCAAGTTTTTTTAAATTAAGTTTGAAACATTACATATGAGATTATCGTCCTATATTATGGACAACTGATTTGAATAAAAACTGAAAAAGGTACATAAATTGAACGTTTTTGCACAATGCCCTCATGTTAATCTTATGGGAAACATTCATTCTCAAATTTCATAAATGTTTTTATTTCAGTGAGTACAATTGTCAAAATGTTGGAAAATCAAAGAATACATATGTTATACATATTTAACAGGCATAAAAAAGTCTTTACTATATTTTTGTGATTTTGTAAAAAATAAACAGTTTTAAAATTTATGAAAACCTATCGAAGACATTTTTTTTTGTTCATCCTGTAAAATTGTATTTTTGGTCCTTGTCCAGTTATCATTCTCATGCTTTCAAGTGGATGAGACTGCAGGGTGGACCAAGAAAATATAATATTCTTTTGTTGTAGTCTCACCGCCCTATTTTCTTTCATTGGGTGTAAAAATATTTGTGCAATGTTTTATAATTAAAAAAAAATGTTTAACCTGTGGTCCAAGGCCTTTAAAAGCTGAAAAGTGATTTTTTGTTGTTGTAAAAATGACAAATGCCTTACGTAAAAGCCATAAGTATGACAATAAAATGATGTTATGCATCACTGAAAATAATTCTACCCTATTTTATTTATAAAATTACACTTAAAGGAGAAAAAACTAGCCTCTATAGGAGGTAAAAAATGTATAATGTGCTTTTTTCATACACCTCAGATATTTTAAGCCTTGAATGGACAAAAAATGACTAGCAAAATTTTCAATGTGTGCCAGTAATATAAAACTAACCTTAAACATTTTTAAACTACTCCTCAGAACGATATTTTGCTTTTCTCACAGTTCTTCATATAATTTCTCATAATAAAAGTACTAGAATGACATCAGAAATATTGCACAAATATTCAATGGTTTCTTCAATCATTTAAAGATAGTTTCAAACCTAGTTTTGGGCCTTTAAACCACCCTTAATAAACGAATGGTAAAATATTGTCTTTTTGCGCAAAGTAAGGTAACTGTTTCACAAGGATGTCAGAACATGAGTATATCACCTGATATAAAATAATGCAAACTAGAGTACTATACCTTAGAAGGAAAAAAAACTCTCTTTAAGGGCTAGAAAGTTCTATTCTGTCTCTTTTATATTATATGAAGTATAAACCCTTAAGATAAGTATGTATTTCAATAAATCTGTAGGACACCTTAGAATTAAAATATCATTTTTTTATAACATTTTGTTGACATTACTTTTATACGTAAGAAACACATATGTTCATGCTTTTTGAATTTTCCAAGGTGATTCTGTTAAATAAAGCGTTTCCTATTTCTATGTTGTGATACTTTTCGAAAAAGACAATATTTTACCACTTTTTTTTTAAGGGTGGTTTAAAGGCCTACAAACCGAACTCGAATTGTCTTTCAATTATTTTATTTAACACAGGCATGATTTACGTGTTTTAGAGAGATAGACAGGCGCATAATAACGAGGGTAGGAGCCATTACCAGAAGTAAAAATATAAAAAAGCTAAAATGGTTTTAGCATGTTGAGAGATTGAAAGATGAGCGACTGACGAAACAAGTATATCGATGCAAAGTAAATGGTAGCGTACCCAGAGACAGGCCGAGGAAAGAATGGTTGAAATTCATGAATGAGACCCTAATTCGAAAAGATATAAAAAGCCATGGAAACACATGAGGAAGTTCCATTAGGAGCCGAAAGACCTTAGATACTAATGGGCCCGAGTGGAGAGCTTTAGATGGTGACTTTGTGAAGCTCTTCGCCTGGGGTGATTGATAAAGAGATTGATGACCGACCTGGATCGGAGCAGTGTTGTGGAACGAACGCGTTGTTTAAATAAGCAGCACGGGAATTCGAGATTAATCTAAAAATCGATACCCCCCCTTCTTATCCTGCCCCGTACACTGAATACTTTAATTCCCGACAATGGTTGGCTTTACACCGACGAGCGGAAGGTTGGTCTCACGCGCGTACAACCGTTGATGGGAGAGAAACTTTCGCCTTGGAGAGCACGGAAAGAAGGATTGCCAACTTATAAAATTCATGTACTCCAGCTCATAGAAACTGTCGGTAACGTAGATCATCAAAGGTAATGATGCACAGTTACCGGCAGTTTCAATCAGCTGGAATATCTGAATTTTATAAGTTGGCAACCCTTCTTTCAGACGCTTTCCGAGGCGAAAGTTTCTCTCCCCTCAACCGTTCTACGCGCGTGAAACTAACCTTCCGCTCGTCGGTGTAAAGCCGACCACTATAACGGGGCTAGAACCGAGCAAGTCACGATAACCCCGAAAGGGATTTGGCTTACAGGGTATAACTATTAGCTTTCTTTTAGTTCTGAAAGTAGCTGTTTATACAATATGGGGACTTGACAGCGAAGGCACATGTGCAGCATGGAGCAGAGTACAATTATGATAATCAGATAATCATAATAGTCATGGAATCCATGATAATCATTCTCCGCGTATGCGCATTCGCTGTCGCCTCTGTTATACGATTATGGAACAAGTCAACCTAAGCTCAAATGTCAGATGTGAGAAACTTGTAAATCATACCTTTGTTACATAAAATATAGCGTCGCATGCCCTCCTGGTGAGGCCGAAATTATTTACGATATTTAATATATTTTGGATTTGAATTACGTTTCATTATTATAATTACGTGATGTGATATTGTTTTATCTGTCAATTAAAATTATTAAATAATAGCGACCCTATACGCAAAGTCACATTTGCCCCTCCTTACCCTGCAGGGGTAGTTTTCTATAAATGACATTCATCCTAAACTCTACAGTCATTTTTATTTATTCAAGAAATTCATTTTAAGTCACTTCAAGTGATTTTAAATGACTATTTCGACTTTTTTGAGGGTCTTTTAAGTATTACGTAATGCATAGAAAATTTTCGAATGAAAATTGTTAAAAGCTTATATTTTATATGTGTAAATTATTGAGAGTTTAAATTGAAAATTTCCGAATTAACATTTGTTTAAGCTTTAATTCATACTGCACTAGTTACAAACATTTTTTACTACAAACACATATATAATATAATTTTTTCTAAACATTAAAAAATGGCCGGTAACTAGTATTAAGATACTTCTTTTACTTTCAAAATCATTCTGAGGTAAATGAAGGAGTGAATATGTTGATTACATTCATTACACTCGACCACACACGATACATCGCATATGATTTCGAATATAGCTTCTCAAATTTCCGATTCCTCTCTTTAATAACTAAATAAAAAAAATATTTAAAAATTCAAAGTAACGGCGCTGTCACGATAAAGAACCATCAAGTGGTTCGATTCAAGGTGAAGCTTGCTTGAATCTACTTTTTAGGCACTGTTATAATCCGACAAGATAAAAAAAGTGAAATATAAAAATGGTCAAAGTGCGAGAGCAAGCCGTGCATTCGCAGCTGAGTCGTTAAAGCGTGAAAAGCCGGTGGTCGGACGGGACATTATTTTTTAGCGAACTGGCTTTGTCGGGCCGCTAATTGAGGCGTGGCATTAGCATATACGCTACCACTGGGCTGTACAGACTTTCCTTCTGCTGAACCGACCAAGTCCGCCTGGGTATTAAAATCTCGTTACTCGCTGTGCTTATATGAACATGCGTATCCGCCCCCTCTCACCAATTCGTATCTGCCACCCTTTCCTCTTCCTCTCTGTTACCAATCTCGCTATCCTTTTTTTCGACCTCTAGTAACACTGTTGCGGTATATTCGAATCAAATCCCCTGAAAAATATCTTAAATGTTGAATAATTTTATTAGATTTTATCAAAATCAAAATTAATCGTTTCAGAAGAGTGCGACAAGGAAAGATTAAAGTCAATCAGAAATGAGTAAATGGGCGTGGCTTGTGGTTGTTTATATTAGTAACAAGAGGGCGTGTCCAGTGAGTGGTGCAATATTAGCGGGTGTATCTAGTGGAAAAAGAATACTTCAATTCATAAGGGCGTGGCTACTTGGTTTACTTTTACTTAGTGGAACTGAAAGGTGAAGGGCGTTCCTTAAATTGCATAAGTGGTGTTGTGCTCTGATGGTGTGTTCAGTAAACCCGTAATGAGGGGGGGGGGGTAACAAAGCCAGTGAAATTTAGTAGTAGACAGTGATCCTGGGCATGGGCTCCCGCTTAAAATGCTGGATAGGACTCGATAGAAACCAAACACGACCCTGATGGAAACCAGATAAGTCTTCTATACGGGTCTATCCGGTATCTATCCGGGCCGCAGAACCAGAAAATTTTTTTTCCTAAGTCAAAACGATCATCTACCTGGGTCTATTCGGGACTTATGTGGGACACAGAAACAAAAACTCATTTTCTCTAAGTTCAGAAGAAGCGTGTATCCGGGCCTATCTGGGAGTTTACCGATTAAAAAAGAAACAAGTTCTACATTTTATGTTTATCCGTGTCTATCCGGGACTTATTTGGGATACGGAAACAAAAATTCATTTTCTTGAAGTTCAAATGAAGCATCTATCCGGGTCTATCCGGTCTATTCGGGACCTATCTGGGAGTATAGCGTTGAAAAAAGAAACAAGTCCTACACTTTACGTTTATCCGGGTCTGTCTGGGACCTATTTGGGACACGAAAACAGATATTCATTTCTTCTAAGATCAAATGAAGCGTCTATCTGGGTGTATCCGAGACCTATCTGGGAGTTCACCGTTGAAAAAAGGAACAAGGCCTACAGTTAATGTTTATCCAGGTCTAACCGAGATTTATTTGGGCCATGGAAAAAAAATTTATTTCCTCCAAGTTCAAATGAAGCGTCTGTCCGGTTCTATCCGGGACCTATCTGGGAGTTTAGCGTTGAAAAAGAAACACGTCCTACAGTTAACGTTCATCCGGGTCTACTTGGGACCTATTTGGGACAAGAAAACAAAAATTCATTTCCTCGAAGTTCAAATGAAGCGTCTATCCGGGCGTATCCGGAAACTGACCCGTAGTATTTGTGCCGACAAATTACAAAGTCCCGCAATATACGCTTAACCTGGTCTATCCTGGACCTATCCGGGACATGGAACCAGAATTTTATTTCCTGTGTAGTCAAAAATTTTGTCTGTCCGCGTCTATCAAAGACCACTCTGGGAATATTAGCAACGATAAAGAGATGCAGACCGATAAAGCATGTTTTATTGGGACTATCGCGGACCTACCCATGACGTGGAACTAGAAATTGATTTTCTGTCAAGTCAAAAAGTGCGTCTATCTGGGCGTATCCAAGACATGGAACGAGGATTGGATTTCCTGTGAAGTCAAAAATGTCCGTTTTAGTCTCTCCGAGGTCAATCTGGAAGAATTTGCATCGATAAAGAGACCAAGTCCCGCAGTGTACGCTTAGCCGGGTCTATCGGGGACATATGCGGGACATGGAAACAGAATTTGATTTCTTGTGAAGTTAAAGAGGACGTCTGTCTGGGTCTAATCTGAGAGTAATTACATCGATAAAGAGACTGAGTCCAATAAAGTATGTTTTATCGTGTCTATCGGAGACCTATCCGGGACGTGGAACCAGAAATTTAAGCTGTAATATCAAAAAGCACAAACTTTTTCGCTCTATACATCATTCGTATGAACATATAACTTTTCTTGGAACGTATTTACATTTATACATAAATTAATAACTACGCTTTCAATGTAGGTGTAAAATCGTAATTATACTGATTAACTGCTTATAATCCGGAGATTATTCTGCACAAAAATCAATCGAGTTTTCATCAGGACTTAAAATGGACACAAAAGTGCCCTTGGATGCCTGGATATTGGTACAATGTTCACTAGAGTGACCCAAAAAATGTTTTTCGAGTTAGAGGGCAAGAGACACCTTCCCAAAAGTGCCACCGGGCACGGGAGAGTTTTGGATTTTAGAAAAATTGTATACCCCCGCCATTACCCCCACCCACAACAAACACAACACCCCAAGTATGTTCTAAAAATAAAAAAACTACATTCTCACGTATTATTGTACATTTTCAGAATTTTCTGCCGTCTTTTGGATACAAATAAATACTAATGAACAATTTGAATATTCCTTATGACAATTTAAATTTAAATCTAGATATTCAAATTAGGCCTTTTTAAATCCACATATTCATTAAATGTGTAAAACATACAAATAAACAAAATATATTCCTCAGTTAACCGTGGCGAAAAAGTTTGGCTGAGATTTTTTCGACAAGATTCAAACGATTCGATGGCTCAATTGACTGGTGCGCACGGCAGATATTTAGGTTAAGACCAGGTTTAGATAGTTTACGTAGGGTTCGAATCCTCAGCGGGTGTGATTTTTCAAAGCGTTTGAGCATGCGATTATGTTTGTAAGTGACCGTGTGTGCAGTTATATAATTTCGAGAATAAATTAAGTGCAGTAACGAATATATAAAAGAATTTTTGTGTGCAAATTAATCATTATATTACATCATGTTTCGAACTGCTATACCGAATATATCCCGGCTGGGACCGGATAGGACCGCATAAATCTTTCCAAGCGCCCCGTACAGGTCCCGGATACGCTCGGATACGAAATTGTATGCCGATTATATCCCGTCTAGAAACGGATAAGACCCGGATAGAATTTTCAAGTGCCCCGTATAGGTCCCGGATAGACTCGGATACGAAATTGCATTGCCGAATAAATCCTGTCTAGAACCGCATGAGATCCGGTTAGAATTTTCAAGCACCCCGTAGAGGTCCCGGATAGACCCGGATACGAAATTGTATTACCGAATGAATCCCTTCTAGAACCGGATGAAACCAGGATAGAATTTTCAAGCACCCCGAAGAGGTCCTGAATAGACCCGGATACGAAATTGTATACCGAATACATCCCGGATAGGACCGAGTAAGACATGGTTAGAATTTCCAAGCACGCCGTACAGGTTCCGGATAGACCCGGATACGAAATTGTATGCCGAATAGATCCAGGATAGAACCGGATAAGACCTGGATAGATTTCTCAAGCGACCCGTACAGGTCCGGATAGACTCGGATACAACCCGGGGACAAAACTCATAGTTCACGGATAAGTCCGGATATAGTCCCGAGTCTATTCGTGTTCTATCCGTGTTCTATCCGGAACTTTAAGCAGGGTTAGCACTGAGAGCTCGTGATCCTAATTGACATCCGTGCATCGTGAGTATAATTTAGTATGATTATCAGAACTTAAAGCAAATGAAAACGCCTCATGAGGTGCAGGATTACATACAGTATGGGTATATACAGAATACTCGATACAGAAAATAATTTAGGGTGGGCTTTGTAAAGGCGGGGCCCTCGAGGGTGTCTGGTGACTCTGATGAGTGGGCGTGTTCAAGAGAAATGGGCTGGAATACCGAAGGGCATGACTTACTTGGTATACTTTTCTTTAGTGGAATTGAAAGGCGAAGATAGTTTATCAGTGGGCGTGGCAAAAATGTTGTTTTGTGCCTCGCCGACGTGGTTAGTGAATCCAAAGGGAGAGAGGAATTCAGCAGTGCTAGTGAAATTTAATAGTGGGCAGTGATTGTGAGCGTGGCCTAGCACTGGGAGCTAAAAATCTTAATTTGTATGCGTGTATCTTGGGTATGATTATCGGGACCTAAAGGAGAGGAAACTTCTCAAGAGATGCCGGCCTTGGATGTGGATGTTTACCTTCATATGTAGGCATGGTAACTAAATGGTTACTGATAACTATTTCTGATGGTGTAGTTTGTGTAAGGATTCTGCTACCCAAGGGGTGGCAGTTTTTGCGTGTTAATTCAATTAATCGCGTGAATTTTAGAATCAGGGAATTTTCGAAAAAAGGATCTTCAACATGGTCTAACGGCTGACTTATGAGAGGTCATAATGTAAGCAGGAACTGACGTTTCTATATGAGGGAGGAAATAGTGTTGGCATGATTTTTTGTTAGTGGGCGTGGTCAGCGGGAGGTATCAGGGAGGGCAATCCGAAGGGCTTGGCTTGGAATAGTCGGGTTGTGGGCGTTTCTATATAGGTATAAACGTTTACTGTGGGCGTGGTTAGGGATAATTTGGGTAGCGGCATATCTTATATGACAGGTTCGTGAAAGTATTTAGTAGGCGTGAATAAATGGGCTTGGTGTGATTGTAGCGTTGTTTGTATATTTCGTTATGCTGAGGATTTTCGATATTGGGCTTCGAAATGAATTCTAATCGTAAGGGATGTTTTCGCGAATTATGGCAGCTGTGGACTTCCTGCTGACACGAGGAATGTAGAAAATACGACAGAGGAATTCGAAACTATGTATTTACATCGGCACGGTGCAAGTACGCCTGTTGCGTAAATACGCTCGGTGGTAAATACTAATTGCAAGTGCGGCACCGAAAATGTAGTCATATACTGCATAATATCAGTACAAGCACCGTATAGCGACTTGCGTTCTCGCGTCTCGTTACGGCGTAAATATCAGCCGGTGCAGAGTCAGAACCAGCAAATTAGAGAGCGGCGAAAATTGATAGGGTCATTCCGCTGGCCTCAGGGCGTGGCACGTCCATCAAACGGGCGCTACACCTCCGAGCCCTCGAGCATCCTTATAGCAAGTATTTCACGATTGAAAAAAGAATACAACCAAGCAACTCCATTCGACTATCCTCATCGCTCCATTACTTTTGAAGATACGACCCTTTCTTTGGACTAACTGCTGTGTTATTGACGATTCGATACTCGAGTACCATAGCACGGTATACTCGAAATAAACGCCTTATTTTACAAACTAGATTCAGCTCTGCATTGTACAAGAAATATTTCTTCTCTGCAATTTTCGTGCATTTAGATTTCTATTTAATAACTCAAATTTGCAAACAATAATTTCAAAAAATCCGCAGTGAGAAATGAGTACTTGCAATAAAGAATCAGTAACATATTTGCAGTTGAAGTGGTTGAGGATTCTGTTAAATTCTAGTTGTTAAATTTGTTCGATAAACCTAATGAAAATGATAATGGTGGCCATGAAATCTTTACGGAATCGTGCAACCAAAACACTGCATTCAGGAGATAGTCCGTTATTTTGGATACATTAAACGTGTACGCCTCTGGGATACGTTCATCACAATCGGTCCTCTTTTTGGCTCTCGAGTTGAAAGGCTTTTGCCACTTTTTTCACCTGCTTTATTTCGCCTCGAGTTCATCTCGTCAAATTTTCGAAAATCGCTATAATCATTATATACATTGCCCCAAAATTTTCTGATTCCATTCTTGAAAGGAGGAATAAAGGTCTTTACTTAAGTGGAAGTCATGTGTCTTTAGCCATTTGAACATTTAGTTTAGTTTTAGGTGATTTTCAAGACGGAAAACTGGATGGAATTGACAAAAAATATTATGTTATGGATATTATTTAAAGTGCAAAAATTTCCCTTGTCAAATGGAATGTATTAGTAACGTATTAATGTATTAATAATAATGCCATAGAAACGCATTTCGAAAAATGTCAAAAATGAGTACTTTCTCTGAAATTGCTGAATTTTTAACTTTTGAGATATAAGTTTTGAATGTGACGTTAATGGATTTGATCAATAATATCGCAACACTGGTTTATACCGTGATTTGCAGGGCCTTCTGTTTGGCTGAATCCATTAACGCACACAGGTAACAACGACGCGAGCTTGTAACGATAGTATCAACGTGATAACGGCGAGGGTTAACCCTACCATTTGAAGCATATCATTTATTTGACTATTAAACGATGTAATTCACGTATGCGGTTTAAAAGTACGTTATGTGTCATTAAATGTTTTCATATTTATTATTTGTCATGCTTGTCTTGAACTTATTTTAAGACAAATACTTACATTTTGAAAATATCATTTTTTCTTTGGACCATTATTCCAACAATCATTTATTTTGAATCTGGTGAAGAAGATGCACGTTTTGAGATGTATGGATGCATGCATGCCTGTATGTCTATATTTATGTTTGTATCCTGTAGGTACGATAACTTTCGAAAGACTGATTAGGTTGAATTGAGCTTTGGCACACACTGTTTTAAGGAATAAAAAGAAAAGACGACTTCGTTAATCTGCCATTTTCGATCAACTGTTCTGGTTTTATGCATTGAAAATGCGTTTTAAAAAATAAGAAATTCCATTTTCCAGGGAACTATACCAGGTATAAACAATGTTAAGAAGTAAAATTATTCATATAAAAAATATGAACAAATGTTCTTAAGACCATTTTTTTGATAATACTGTTTAATTTATTATATATACTATTTAATTTATTTTTCGTTTTAATAGTGTAAAATGTTATCAAAAATAAAAAATCCTATCTTGCGGTCCAATTATACAAGATACGACAAAAATTAATAGCCAAAAGTTGTTCACCCAAGAGAGATCTACAAATTGGTTACAAATAATTTTTTGATAGGATGCGTAGTTCTCGTTTTAAACCTTACAAAATAACATTTAAAAAATAAAATTGTTGGAAAAACGACACAAGATACGAAAAGAAATGAGTAGACAAAAGTAATTCGACAATAAAAGATCGACAGATTTTTTAGAAATTATTTTTTGATAAGACACGTAGTTTTTGTTTTCATCGTAAAAAAGGAAATAACAAATGAAAAAATGAAATTTTTCAAAAAAAGACACGAGGTACAATAAAATGTTTAAGAAAAAAATTGTTTGCCTATAAATTAGATCTAAACATTTGCTTTTGACCTTTTTTTCTCACGAGACACGTGATGAAAATGTGCTCGTTAAAGCCGAAGGAACTTTAACAAAAGAGAATTCACAATCACTCAATTACAGTTTTCGGTGGTTTGACCGTTAATTTTAAAAGTCCTATGCAAAAATGTGGGGGAAGTATAATGACCGAGCGTGTAGTGCAAAGTAAATACATTAGCTAGCGCGAAGCGCAAGATACATATATTATCGAGAGTCTACTTGGCGGGCAAATTTTTTACAGGTATAAATTTGGATTTCTCTCTATACTCACAGCATGATAATACAGGAGAATATCTAACTGTTCCCTCACAGAAGATGTTGACCAATTTTAAAAATTGACTTATGCATTGCGGAAACATGGAGAAAAATGGATGTTCAACCTTAACATCTAGACTTTTCAGATTAACATATTTAATGTTCAAATATAGGACAGCCGTCTAGATGTTAAAGATTAGTTTATGTGGATATTAAAGATTAAAGATATTAAAGAGCACTTGCGTCACCAATTTTATTCTATCCAAACAATTTACAGCATTATTGTCAATATTTTTCAATAAAATATTATTAATTATCATTTTTCCACAAGTTCACATACGACACGAGATTACATCGAACGACATTGACTATATAAGCTTCATCAGGCGGCCAACAAAGGTTTGGCGTGTTTTCCTGTACGAGTTTAATATCTTGGATGTTTCAGGTTAACATGAAAATGTATTTAAGCCTAATATCTCATCGCCATCTACCCTACAATATTTAATCGATTTGTTTGAAATTTTCAGGATAAAGTGACTAAATAAGGGTCCGAGGGATTTTTCCGGAAATTTTGATTCATTAATTATTATTTATAAAGATGTTTCACTTTTGACGCCCAAAATTCGATTTTCTAGCAGTTTAGGCGATCTGTAGCCTACAATATTCAACTGATTTGGTTGAAAAGTTTAGGATAAATTGACTAGATGAAGCTCCAGCGCCGTTTTTCAAGAAATTTTGATTAATTGCTTATTTTTTTGAGATATTTCCATTTTTAAACACAAAATTCGATTTCTTAGCAATTCAATCAACCTGTAATAGTTACTATGGTTATTATTGAATGGTTGCATTATTTAAATAATGCTTAGCTGCGTTAAAACATATTATTAGACTGAATATTAAGGCTGTTTGCTTATTATCCAGCAAATGAATCGAAATTTTTATTTAAAAAGAAGTGATATCTCACCAAAAACTTCTACGATGCGAAAAATCCCGCCAAGTGAAAAGTGGTCAGTACAATCAACATAGTTTGTAAAATCAAAGTTTGCCAAGTTTTTGTAAAAGATATCTAAATTTTTAAATGTATTAAATTGACAAAATGACAGAAATTTTGAGAATATATTAACCCTTCCTAGTCAGCACGGGTCAAATTGATCCGAGGAATAGTTTGTGGTTTTCTATAGGTAAGTATTAATAATCTTATGGGAATTTTGATAACATATCTATCAGAAAACATTTTTCGAAAAAAATCTTTTATTTTTTATTTTTTGGCCCTTTCCATCAAACCGATTGCTGCATGTTCATTTATGTTTAAAGTTATGTCCTCAATTATTACCAGACCCTTAGGACAAATGCAAATATGACGAGGAATATTTAAAAACCGCCTGGCGTTATTTTGATCCTGTGTGACCATGGAGGGTTACAGGAGGAAAAATGTAAACTTGGCGAGATTTTCTCTTTTTTCAATAATAATACGAATCTCGCTAAGCTTTTATTTCTTCTCCTTTTCATACATTCTCAAAATTTCCGTCATTTGATCAATTAATCACATTAAAAAATTTAGATATCTTTTAGAATTACTTGGAAAACATTGATTTAACAAACTTTCCTCGAAAAAATTAAACCAAAAAAAGTTGATATCTTATGAGGGGGCTTGGTTTTATTGGTAGATAAATACAATCCCGGATTAACGTTAAAATTAGGACTTGACTGCACCTGCTTCACTCTATTATTATGAGGTTTTATTATATTGGCGCGTTCTCGCGTAGGTATAACATTATAAGGGGTGTCTCATTATAAGGGCAGCATTGGCAAGGCTCGATCGATTAAAGTCTAATCTATTGGATGTTTTTGGTCGCGTACGTGGGCCCCGTTGTGCCTGACAAGAAGACCGATTCACCTGCCATAATCAGGACAAATTGGCTCCCTGTCCGGAACCAGGATACGCCATGAGCGCCCTGTGATCTCAAACGCTAATCAGTGACGTTACGACAATTACTGCCGCGAAAGGCTCTGCAGCGTGCAGGTGTTGCAACGGGGAGTTTAGGTCTGCCTCTAACACCGCCTGCACTATATAGGGATGGGGCTATGGGCCTCCCTCTCTAAGGGGATTCTCGTTATCTTCCAACGAGAGTGAGAAACTTCTTCCAAGACGCCTAGGGGACTTTAGCGATTTTCAATTTTAGGAGTAATTAATTAAGAGTGCGAGCAACAGGAAAAAATATGGGAAAATTGGAGATGAATGAAAATGGGAAGAAGGGAAGGATGGAATTTCAGGTGCGAGCTAATTTAAAAGGATAATAATTAGGTCGAGTATTGAGCTACGGCAAATTTTGCCGTATTTAAAGTTTCTAGTCCGCCAAATTTTTGTGTCATTGAGGAACTTTCTGTTCCGACAATATTTGTTGCTACTTTGGAAAAATAGTACAATATTTTACTATTTTATCATTAAATGAGAAATATTGAGTTATAAATACACACAAAGTGTCATATAATCAAGAACATTCAACACCAAAGAATTGCTCATCACATTTTTTCCCGTATTCTAATTTTGTAGTCCGTCATTTTTTGCCGTATTTTAATTTTGTGGTCCAGCATTTTTTGCCGCCTTTAGGTTTTCCAGTACGGCAAATGTTGCCGGACTTAAATTTTCTAGTACGGACAATGTTGACATTAACGAAATTTCTTTTTGAATTTCAAGTTTTTTGAAAAAACTTGATTTTTGACCTTCAAATTCAATAGTGGCATCCTTCAAATCCACAAGTGTCACTAACACGCGTATTTTTTAAAGGGACACTTGGAAAAGGGGTTCGAGATGTGACAGATCACTCTTCTGTGACCAGTCACTAACACATGTATTTTTTAAAGCGAGACAAGGAAAAGGGGTTCAAGGTGTGACCGATAACTCTTCTGTGACCAGTCACTGACAAGTATTTTTTTGAAAGAAGGACTGGAAAATATTTCGAGACAGATCATTCTTCTGTGACCAGATACTAACACGCGTATTTTTTAAAGGGAGACTCGGAAAAGGGGTTCGAGATGTGATAGATCACAATTCTCTGACCAGTCACTAACATTCGTATTTTTTGAATGGACACTTCGAAAATGGTTTCGAGACGTGACAGATCACTCTTCTGTGACCAGTCACCAACACATGTATTTTTTAAAGTGAGACTTGGAAAAGGGGTTCGACATGTGACAGATCACTCTTTTGTGACCAGTCACTGACAAGTATGTTTTTGAAGGGAGAACTGGAAAAGGTTCCGAGATGTGACCAATATACTAACACGTACCAATCAGTCTTCTGTAACCAGATACTAACAAGTATTTTTTGAAGGGAAAGCTGTAAAAGGCTTTGAGATATGATAGATCATGAGACGTTAACCGTTAACCGTTTAACTACGTTAAATTTAATGGCTTATAATTTCGTATAAATATTATATATCTAGAGATTACTGAAATTTTCGTACTCAATAAAACATTTACGAAGATTTTTCAGGAAGAAATCGTAATTTCTGAGTTGCCAGTTTCAATCGAGGTTTTAATGTGAAATTTCACTGTTTTATGAATGTAAACAAGTTATGTTACAACAACGTAATGCAATTTTTATGGTATTTTTTACAACAGGGTGGCCATTTTAATAAAAAAAAAACATCCGGGTCATTTCCCAGCTCGCAAAAATTTTTCACGTTCCTTGAAGTGACAAAATTCGAACTCTTAAAGCTAAAATTATTTAAATTTGAAGTACTGATAACTGAATTGCAAATTAAAGTACTCAAGCTGGACCTCTTTTGAATTTAAAATTTTAAAAATTGAAGTTTTGTAATTCAGAAATCTTTAATTCAAATGTTCAACAAATAAAATGTATAAAATGAACACTTCAATTGAATAATTTTAATTAAATAATATTGTTAAAGTGCAACATTTTTAGTTTTTAACTTTAATGAATTGAATAGTTCAAAGATTTCTCGTTTAAAATATAAATCCAGGCCATCATCTTTAAAGCTCTAATTTAAAACTAATCCTCGCTTTCAACTCGCATTAATAAAAATGTTAAAAATAAAACATTTAACTCTTCCAATACAATACAAAATTGAAAATAAAATGTTCCCCCCTCTAATCTGAATGTCAAAAATACTAAATTTGCCCATCGAACACTCAATAAAAATGATAAAATAAAAAATTGGCCTCTTCTGATTCAGAAAAAAATAAAACCAAAATGTCCTCCCTTCCAAGTCGCTGAAAATCTTAAGGACAAAAAAATGTCCCTCTTTCAATATATAAAAAATTGCAAATCGAAATTCCCTCTCTTCCACCTTATTACAAATGTTAAAAATAAAAAATTGCCCTCTTCCAATTCATAAAATATTGAAAACCAAAATTTGCTTCTTTCCAACTCGATAAAAATCTTTAAAATATCAAATGCCCGTGTACCAATTCAACAAAAATTTAACTTCCTCATTTTAAACTAAAGAAAAATGTAAAAAACAAAAAAGTTCCTCTTTCAATTAGGAGAAAAATTAAATACCAAAATTTCCTCTCTTTCTTTTAAAATTAGAATTGTGAAATTCAGACGTTTTTTTCTTTTAAGTCGTTTCAAATCAATAATTCTTCAAGCCTTATTTATTTATTATTATTTATTATTTACTCAAAATACAGTTCAGATGTCTGAAAAAAAGTTTTCTATAATTTCAACAATCAAAGTAGTATTACTGATGATGTAATTTAATTTTTTCTTACTATCGCTTCTTACCAATTTTGGGAAAATGGTTGAATTTAATTAATTGAAGGTTTATTTTTCTTGGAAATTATTCTCTACTGTTTTCAATGTTTAAATTAAATTTTTTTATGACTGAAATCGTTAGAACAATTGTTTGTTAAAGAAAAAATTTCTTAAACCAATAATTAGATTTGAAGATTATGTACTGTTTTGAACAATTAGAAACAGTAAAGCTGCAGGAAATGTTTTCCTAGAAAAAATAAACCATGATTTATTAAAAATCAATCATTTTTAAAAACTTGGTAAGAAGAAATAATACGAAAAAATTAAATTACAAAAACTATTGTTAAAATAATTACTTTCTGTAAGTTTTAAACTTTTTTCGAAATGAAGACCTAAATGGGATAATTTGTAAAGTAAAAGACTTTAGAAGTACGCATTGTAAAGTGAATTATTTCATAATTGAAAAAGTTAACAATTGAACTTGAAATTGAAAAAAATGCTCGAAAATTGGGTAAAATTCTCGGTTTCCTGGTAGAGTGGCCACTCTGTTTACAGTATTCTCAAACTTACCCGTGACTCGAGTCAATAATATCAAAAAAAGCACCACTAACCTTGATAATCTTGTACTTCTTTTTGGTCGCAGTGTTAAGATCCTCATGAACTTTATCAAGCAACCAAAGCAGAAACTCCTGGGCATCGTGCTGCAGGTTCCCCCTGTACTGGCTGCCGTACTTATCCACGACACTCTTGAACGCCGTGCTCATTTCCGGGTCATATTGACAGCTCCAAATCGCTTTAAGAAGCAGTGCCAATTGTTCCGTAATCTCACCCTTGGTTCCATATTTCTTCGAATTAATCTTGTTCCTCTTGGAGAGGTCATCCTTGTAACGGTCGAGCACAAAATACTCCGCAAGGATGTCGGTGTGTGACAGGCACTGAAGGACTGCGTTCATGAAACACGTGTTACCGTGATTCCTGAGTCCTGTAACACCAGGAACACGATCCGAAGGTATATGCAGGGGCCTGGGTGGAGGCACCCTGAGGTCACTTGCACTACTTGAGCTAAGTTCATTTTTGTACAAGGTTTTGTTTTGCACGCCCACGCGTTGCACAATCTGCCTAAAAATCTTCCTTATGGAAGGCGTCCGGAAAACCTTCTTCACGCCATTTCTCTCAGAGTAGATGTAATTCGTGTGGGACCTGGGGACCTGCTGCAGGTTCTGTGTTCGCTGCTCAACCTGCATGTTGTTTCTGACGTTTTCCTTGGAGTTGAGACCGTTTTCCTTGGAATTGAGAGCGTTTTCCCTTGAGTCGCGAGGATGTTTCGGACGTCTTGACATCCTTGTGCCACCCTGGAACAGGTTCCTGGGGAGGGTGAAAGTTCGTTTTAGCAGAGATCCTGAGTCCCGGGTTTTTAGGTCCGTGCTAGGTTTAACCTCTTCCACGCCCAGCTCACCTTCCGACACCGATTTCATCACCGTGCCGATATTATCATCGACGACACTCATCGCCGGCCAACAAAAAGAAGAAAAACACTCGCGGTCCTCACATCACGGGATGTTTGGTTCGCGTAATTCTTACTAATCTTTTACATGCCGGACAATTCTCGCGTGTGGAAACTCGCGAATCCTTAGTCGCGCCACGGCGGCCATTTGCCTTTTTCTACGACCTTCCACGACGATTCGCGATCGCGAGTCGTGACGCTTCGATTATAAAACGAGAGAGAGGGTCATTCGAATCAAATGTGTCCAAGGAGGCGATTAGAGCGCGCTCTGTCGAGGGCGAATTTCAGTCGTTAATGTAGGTTTCTTTGTAGAAGATTATCGACCGAAATAAATTATATGTTTCTACATTTGTTAATTTATTTGACGGCAGCCCGCAGCAGGGTTGCACGGTTACGCGTAACTCGAACTTTTATACGTATAATACGTGTTTTACGTATTATACGTAAAAAATGTAATAAAAGTAAAAAATGGCGGACTTGAAAAGTTGGTGGCGGTGGCGGGTGAATGAAAGGACCATAATATAACCTTACTTACTCCGGAATGCATTAATTGCGAGATTGAATGAATTATTTTGTATAAAACTTAAAAAATGAGTAAATCAAAAGATTGCACCCGGGGCAAAAAGCAAAATTTTTGCCATTTTCCATCTTTAAAGTACAATTTAACTCCTCCCAAAAGGAATTTCTGGGTCTGCCACCTCTAAACGTTTTTTAATAAATTAAGAAGCTATCAAGCATGTCAGTCAGTGTCTTCGGTGTATTAAAGAATGAGGTTATGTTTATTTTCTATATAAGCAGAGTCGCCATCTTAAAAGCGTAAATTACATGTAAAAAACTAGGGACGTAAATTACATAGGTAATTTAGATGTAAAAAGCGCCGTAAATTACCTAATGTATATTACGTACGCAACCCTGGCCCGCAGCACTGCTTGTTTCTCAAACAGAGTTTGGAGCGTATAATGGTCAATTTACACCTCGCTTGCATGCAGGCGGAAAATGTATCTTCCTCTCACTCTACCACGTGTTGATGCCATGCATTTATTTAATTCCAGATTTCTCTGTCCGCGAAGATTTTCCGGTTTGGCGGAAAATCTAAAGTGAGATAGATGCATGGCATCTTCACGTGGTAGAGTAAGAGAAAAATACATTTTCCGTCTGCATGCAATGGAGGTGTGAATAGACTATAATACATAAGACCAGAGATGAGGTGGGAGATTGCTGATTGCCGATCTAATGGAAAAAGATAGAGATCCTCGAAAGAGGAAATATCATTGACTGCGCCCTCTTGGCGGATGACCTAAAGTTACTTTGAAGGTGCACGTTGCGCGTCGGTAATTGATGAAAGTTAGCAATTTCGTAAATGATTTACCTTTGAAGTTTCTGATTGAGGAGAGGAGTTACCATTATCTAACTGAAAAGTGCACAATTATTTACCACCAGAGTCTATTATTTTTATTTATTATATTATCGTTGTCTTTTATTAAAAATTAAAAGTGCAGAATTAAGAGCCAAATTTTATTATGATGAAAGACAATTTTTGAAAATAAAAAATGTTACATACCCAGCAAGTAGACGTATTAAATTGTTTATAAATATACTCAAAAAATAAGTCAAAGAGTCAATTTTGCTCAAATAATTTAATTTATAATCAGAAAAAGTAAAAATAGTTCAGTTTGACTTTATATTTTTTTAATTTGTTTAGAAATATACAGATAATCATGATTTCATAAACAAAGCAAAATATGAAAAGAAGAAGAGGGCATGTTTGTAAATCTCCTTATAAAGCACAATTAATTTTTTTTTCTTGACTTTTTAAAACGGGCTTTCTTTTCGAAATGAATCCTATTTTTGTGCTTGTCCAAATGCGGTCTTTATTCTTGCAGCTAAATTCGTTTTTAGTTTCTAAGAATTTTGTCAGTCACTCAAAAAAGCCTGTTTGAGTTATAACTGGCTGTTATTTAAGTCTATTAATAAATATTACCAATTTACTGCACCATCAATTGTGTAAATCAAAGTTTCTAAATAAGTGATTTATTTCATGATAAAAGAGAACCTTTTAATTTCACATCATTTCTGAATATTATATTTATTTTATATTTCAATATCAGGAAAAAATGCGGTTATTAACATTTTGCTGCCATAGTATACAATTTGTAAACTTTTTCATACTTTTAAAGAGATAATAAAATGAAATAATTGACAAAAACTTACAATATCTTAAATTACGAAATTTGAAAACTGCCCGTACCCTTAAAAAAATAGTTACCGGTACCGATAATAAGATATTTGGGAAAGTTTAAAATGATGCAGATTTTAGAATGATTTATTTAGAACAGAATTTAAAAGATTTTAAGACAATCACCAAATTTTGTAGGAAAACTGAATTATGTCAAAAGATATTTTCAAGGTTTTAAAGTTTTAAAAAGACGTTAAAATAATTTAAACATTGAGAAAATCCAAACACTTTTAAATCAAACTATATTTTTCTGTATTTTGAAAAAAATTTAGAACATTCTTAAGAATTTTGAAAAAATACGAAAATTTTCTTAAGATTTCTCTGAAAATTTCTAAAAATGTAAAAAAAATCTCGAAGATTTTAAGGCATTTTTTCAATTTTTAAGAATTTTCCAAATTTTAACAAACATTCAAGTTTTTCAGAGATTAAAAATATTTTTTAATTTCCAAATATCTTTTAAACTGACTCTAATTTTTCCTAATATGTTGTAAATACTGTAAAATAAACAAAAAATACTTCAAAAATTTCAACATTTTTTTTCGACGTATTCGAAATCTTCAAAAATCTTTTTGAATTTTCTCCAAAATCTTAGGAAAATTATATTTATATAACTTTAAAAATAAAATGATAAAACGTAATTTCTTGTTATCAAATCTCGAAATATACTTTTTTAAATATATACTTTTTTATTTTGTGTTAAAAATGACTCTAATTGGGGGGAAAATCATCAGCTTTCAAGAAAGACTTTTTTAAAGAGTGGCTGTTCTATTTTTATTCTATTTGTTTGGGGAATTACATTTCTCGGAAACTCTCCGTCGGTTCTGGGTAGTAGAGGTGACAAGACTCGAAGATTCCTCGCGCGCTTTCAAAACAAATCCACAATTCCAATTTTCTTTCTTGAAACTTTTTAAAATTTTTCAAAGGGTTTCAAAATTTTATTTCAAAATATTCAAAAATCAACATTTTCTTTTAACTTTTTTAAAATCTTCTCAATATTAAAATTATTGTTTAATATATTCAAAACTATATTTCAAATGCATTAGAATTTTTTCCCGAATTTTGTTTAACTGAAAGAACTGAAAGAATCATTCTACATTTTCTTAGGAAAATTAAGAAAATTTGTTTATCCTGTTCAAATCTGTTAAAATTCTTAAAAAGCTTTCTTTTTTCAAAATCTTGAAAATCAATATTTTATTCAAAATTTGTTGAAATCTCAGCACATAACAAACTGAAAGCAGTCACTAAAGGTCATATTCAACAGAGTGCGAACAGTCAGCTTTTCGACCGCAATGTATGCGAAATCTTGCGATACAACTTTTAAGAAAAAGGATATCTTGTTTCTAGTTTTAAAGTGTAAAAAGGAAAAGATTTCAAAAAAATCAAAACAACATGTCGATTTTTAATGATTTCGAACAACAAATTTAGAAACCTTTTAAGAATTTTGAACGGTTTCAAGAGAATGAAAG
>JAABKJ010006603.1:0-21787 GCA_011634705.1 Andricus grossulariae
GTCAGAGACCGGAGGCTTGCTTCCCTTCACCCACTCAAAAGAGCCCCTCAGTTATTCTCTCTCTCTCTCTCTCTCTCTCTCTCTCTATATATATATATATATATATATATAATTGTTATGACCGAACTTTTTGATATTTTTCGGTAACATTGAAATTTGATGTTTTTTCAAACAACTTCTAATGAAATTAACACAGACTTGCTTTCATTTACGCCCATAAAAAGGGGACTCTCATCACCTTTATGCAATAATTGAGAGCAAATTTAGAGTCTATTATTACTTAAACTAGTTTACTTGTTTAAACTATCGGAAAGTAGATGTCTAGAAACTTTTTCACGGCATTACATATGAGAGAAAATAAATTTTTATACTCCTACATGTACGTGAATTATTATTTGCCTAATGTAAGATTTCAACTTCAGTTAACGTTTACCGAAAATGTTTACACATAAATCTGTCTTATGTCGTAGTTTAGGACGCACGTGATATTTTTTTTTAGTTAAAATTTGGAACTCCTTTGAGAAGTCTCCTATGACCAATGCCGTTCAGTGAGAAAAATGTATTGGGTGTTAATACATTAATTTCTGATTGATAGTTTTTCTGAATTCTTACATTTATTTCCTTGATTTAATAAAATTATAATATTCTTTTATTTTGTTACCAGAAACAAGACCTCTTTGAAATCGTTCTTTCTCTTGTGTATACTCCAAGTTGAATTCAAAACCCGTCGCTCTAGCAGTTGTAAAATATAATATAGGCATTTTTATTAAAGAATATATCAACGCACCCTTACAGTTCACTACTGGTCCGATATACAAATAGCCCAAATGTAAGCATGAAGTCAGGTAAATATGAATCTAGGAACGCGAAGATTTTCATTTGGCTTCCATCAGTGCTCCAGTTGGATGTGCTGGCTTGAAAGATATACAACGATAGATGCAATATTTTTTAACGATGACAAATACGATAAATTTTAGACACGCACTGCATTTTTCATAACAACCCTGCTGAAAGTCAAAACGGGTATTTACCAATTCAGAGGGACCGCTGTGAGGCCAGGCGCGAATCCAGAGAACTGACCTGAGGGTGGGAAGGGAAGCTTCGGATAATTGCATACACATAGAGAGATATAGCTAATTGAATAGACCAATTGTATAGGCTGGAATAATTGGATTTATCACAAATCACATGTCGTTATGAAATTGCATACTTTTTAAAATGATTTTTCTCCATTTTCCAATAAAAACAAAAAAAGTGAAGGTCAGAAAGAGAATCCTGGGAAAGGCGATGACCGGTTTTGTCATAAATTATTATAGATACCCACGAATACCAATGAAGTTCCTAAAATTTTCTGAGTTTATATGAATTTATAAAAAGTTCAGAATAAATAAAAGGAAGTAAATTTTAATGGATTTATAAAATGTGTAGAAACTCTTTTTTTTTGTTTTTTGCAAGAACGGTGTTTTCAGGCTTACTTTAAAGATTGAACAAGCTACAGCATTTCATGCAGAGAAAAAACGCGAAATTAAATTTTCTGTAGGAATATATGCTTTCTAAATTAAACTTCGAAACTTGTTGCAACGGTCTCCGAAGGCCGACACCATCCAGCAAGATGAATTTTTTGGCGATCATGAAATGAAATTTTGATTTTTTTCTAAATCACGAGAATTGCTTCTTAGTTCGAAAAATTGATATATACTTACATACACGATTATTATTTTGATCATGGAGGCTTAGGTCTTCCATATCTCGAGGCATCGACTCGTATCGCCTAAGCCATTCATCTTGAGATTCTGTTTGTGGTCTAAATGCTTCTGTAAAGTATAATATAGGGATTTTTATTGAAGAATTTTTGTAATAAACACCAAGACTTTGCTATTGATGCAAACCAAAGATAGATCTAATGTGATCCTAAATACAATCAATAATAAGCAAGGTACAAATTTACCAATTTTTTCAGTCTTTTGTTATTTTAACTTCTTATCGTCAAATGACATAGTTGAACATATAGGAGTTTTGCTGATGCGTCTTCAAAACGAACACGTCACTTAAAAATAGTTAAATGAGAATGTAATAAAGTTATAAATTATTTATAATTATATTTTTGTCACTTATGCCTTAGATGATTATAGCGGCTGTTTATATCCTTCACTTTGGCAGCTTTTAATTTAATTCGAGGTGCAGGACTTTTAAAAAGTATCTATAGGTCAAGCGTAGGCTTAAAGAATGAATAAAGAAGAACGAGCATAGCAAATAATTTGCACGTATTCAGCTTCAGTTTCAATTCGTTTTAATCTTTTTAATTTTTGCGAATATCTGCTGAAATTTCTTGCGCACTGGCAATAGGAATGTCGTCGAACTGGAAACCCGTAATTTATTTCAATTTTCAAGTTAATTTCTAATAAAACCAAAAATAAAACACTGTGTAATTTGCGTCTTGTCTGGAAATATATAGCTTTCATTTGTATTATGTACGTGTATATTAAATGAAAAAGCTATACTAAACGTACGTGAAAATGTGCAGACGCGGGTAATTATGGTAATGGCGAATTCTGTGCGCAGTCAAATTCACATCATAGATTGCTATTTTCAGACAGTAAATGCTTTTTTAATTTTAAAGAAATTTTAGCATTTTTCTTGTGAATAATTAATTCTAAGTGTACAACTCATTCTGTCCCATTTTTATTGCAAGTGTTGCACACGTCAGTTCTAGGTAATTTGAAAGTGAAGCAAACATGATAGTTAAAATATTTACAATAGACATTTTCACATAACGCGAATTTTCGCGCCCATTTTTCTGAATAATACTCTTCACACAATTTGTAAAGTTCTATAAGATTTAACGAAGGATTTTCAAAATATTTTAGATTACTGGAATTTCGTTCGCACTATGAACCTAACATAGAAAAGCACAAAAAAATATATTGCAAACTGAAACATTTTCTTTGTCAGTAGGAAATAAATAAATCCAATAAATTAACCGCCCTACTTTTTCCCCTGCATTCACTTCAATAGGATCCTTGCATTTTAACATTCTACTAAGAACTAAATTTTTTTAACATAGTTTCCGAGATCCTAATAGTTTATATGTATATTTTCTTCTTGAAGATCTTAAAATTTTCTAGAACATTTTTCTCCACCGTGGAATTGAATAGGTTTGAAAGATCTCTCTGTGATTATATCATCTTTATAACCGTCTTTTTAAGTTTTAGACTTTGTTATGTATTATTGTTCCTAAAATAATTATAAGTATTGCTATCAACTTCTAAATTGAAAAGTGAAAATAATAGTTTCAGGCCACCTATAGATAATTCAATATACAAGTTTCGAAGAAATAGAGAAAAAATCGTCCTAAAATGTTAGATTTATGATAAGAGATTAATAAAAATTGTTATTCACATTTTCCAATGGTACCTGGTTTCTAAAACATTTTTTCTATTTTCTTCCCATAACTCTTTATATCTATTACTTCTTCTACCTCGATTCATTTTGAGATTCTTTCACAAATTAATTGGTTATTAACTAAAGAAAACCTATATCAAAAATAATACTGTTGCAGCTATTCTGAAAATAATCCATTCACTCATTCTTTGCTTTATCTATAGTATATTTCAGAAGAAAACTACGAACGCTTGTTATTATTTGTGTTTTGGTATCCGATTTGATCTTCGCGTCCGCTGCAACATGTTCGTAACCGAGGAGACGCATGCATAGGGCAGTAACTTCAAGATTTAAGCTTGCAATTTATACACATTCATAATTACATAACTGTTGATGCGATTGATCTAAACTTTTCTAGAGAATTTCTTTGAACCTCAATCAACAACTTTGTTTTTGACAGTTTTTCGTTGCTTGAAATTCGCTCGATAACCAAGCGGTTGAATGTTGAAATTCATGATTTTTACCACGTTTGAAAAAAATGAACAAGTTTTTTTTTATTAAAATATTTACGTTTTTCTTTCTGAGATAGTTCAAGAAGACTTGAAAAAGTAAATTAGAGCTTATAAAATTAAAAATCGTCTGAATCATCCAAGCTAGCGCGACTTGAAGTGAAAAAAGATAGAAAAATTTTGTTTCCGAAAAATGTACTTTTTACCTGTTTTTTAAAATACTATAAAGTCTACCAATTTTTTCAGGACAAACAAAAAGCGCACCTTCAAATTCTCTATATGAATTATGCATTATCATTGAAATTCGAATGGTTTTTGAAATTTACTTTTAGGCCACTACTTCTCAATTGAAATAGCACCTATGATTGCATCAGTGAGTATACAAACTTCATGGTCAAACAGAACATTACAATGCCCTACGTACACGTAATATCATGTATACAGTGTTCTACTCTTTCTTTCAACCCTATATGCCCAACCAATAAAAAATAAAGATTTGCATTCAATATTTTAGTTAATTGTATTCCAACTAATACATAGCACTTCGTCTTCAGCGTGAACGCGTCTAGTTGCTACTTCCGTGCGAAAAACGGACTCCAGGGGCTCAAGCCGTTTCAGCGAGAAAAATTTATTGGCTGTTTGTAAATTGCATTTTGATTTTTTTCCACATAACATATTTCTCTTAGTTCAAACAAATTATGATGTACTAATAGATTTGGAATAATAATTAAATTAACAGGGGGGTTAGGTTGGTATCCAGCACCGACTTTTTTGTTACTTTGCAGGTGAAAAGAGGATCCCAGACTATGTGAAACAAAATTTGTGCGAACATTCACATTTAGGGGATGCAATCACCCCTTCTGCATTTTTGAGTCTTTTAGTGTTTGAAGCGGTGACCTTGTTTTTTGCTTATTGTTTTTGCACAAAATTGTTCTAATTGATGCCGTATTGCAACATTAGTGTGAGTTGTAAAAACGCTTACCCTTCAGAGTATCATCTTTTACAAAATGTACAGAAAAAAAATTTCATTAAATTTTACAGAACGAGTCCTATAGTAGAGCATACGACGAGTAGTTTGATAAAAGTTCAAATCTTCTTGGTTTTACATTACATTGAACTATTCTCTGAAATGTGTTACAAAATTCTATAAAATGTGGAGAATGAGGTGACGTACTCTTCATTAGAAGGCAGGATGCGAAAAAAGTAGAATAGTTTTAGAAAATCTTAATGACCAGCTAATATAGAGTATATATCGGAAAAGTCTCCAAACTATAGAGAACAGTTCTATAAAATGATGACCGATTTTTTGGCTAAAAAAATTAATCTTTTTTATTACTATTATCATTATGCTTTGATAATTGTTAACATATTGAATAACATAATCATTTAGTATCACGCAAACAATCACTACATTATTAATTGCATGTTAATTAAATTCATATTTGCTGCGGGTTCGAACCCCTTACCTATGCATTCGCAACTCCTAACAAAACCTTTTTTTTTAACAATGTTTATAAAAGAAAGTTTGAGTTCAAATATATACATTTGTAGTGCTGAATACGAAAATTGTTAAGAAAGAACGCTTGCCTTATATTTGGGACCCAGTACGAAGGTTTTCCTCCCGTTAAATTTTTCTGCTCGTTGTTATGGAACTAGGAACAGTAGGGTCTTAAAACCTCAGGTACGGCCATAAATGAGCCTATGAATATTTTTAAACCGAGTTGGACTCCAATTATACCTGGTTATGAAATTTCAGATTGGATCGAAATACGAATTTTCGCCTAGGGCTTGCTTTATCAGTTTACCTGTTCATACAATACAATATTTTCCATCGGAGGGTTTTTGAAAATCAAAAGATTTTTTTTCATGTCAATGGCTTTAAAATAAGTGTTAGTGAGAAGCATTTATATTCGAAGTAGAAATGATTTTATGGTCTGAAATTTCATACCGTACTTGAGTTGAAACTTTTTGTGTTCATGTTCGTACCGGAGCTAGATAATTTAGCTCCGGGATAAATTATCACAAAGTGTTTCTAAAACAAGACCTATTGATATGCAATAAAGTTAGCCCAAGCCTAATCCCAAAGTCAGTTAGTATTTAGATTATTAACACATGACTTCGACTCATGATTTGACTTATAGAAAAATGGACTACAACTACTATCATTACCTTGGCCTGCCCGCCAAAGCGCCCGAACATGCGCAGCGGCCCAAACATCTTGTGCTGTCATTGGTGCTCTATTACTTCCAGCTGTAAAATACAATATAGGTTTTTTCATTAAAGAATTTTTTTAACGAATTCCAAAAATTTTCTATTGGTCCAAACGAAAGATAGCCAACATATAATCCCAAAATTAGTTAATATGAACACGTGACTCCAGGGAAGCGTAGACATTGTCCGGTTCATAGCCCGGCTTTAGCAGTGCTCATGTTGGGTGTGCTCGATGTAAAGATACGCCAAGATGGTCTCAGTATTTTTATTTTATTTTTTGTAGCTTTTAAATCAATGCAGGAAAAAGGCCTACGAAAAATTGTGTACCCACTTTATTTTTCACAAGAAGTTTACTGAAAGTCAAGAGCAAGTATTAACCTTTCAGGGGAACGTCTGTGAGGTCCTTGAATAAGTGACAAAGACTTGCGAATCTTCAGTCAACTAGTGGGCGCAGCTGCGTGAACGGCTAACCATGGAAGCGTCGCGTACAATAAGTGAGCATTATATTTGGCCAAGAACTTGGCCGTTCATGTTCGGAAACCATCATTATAATTCAAAAAGAGTATGGTGATGAGTCTACGAGTGATAGTCAAAGACTGGTTAAGCGACTTAAAACTGGTCGTACTTTGAAGGAAAGTGACCGTTGATCTGACAGTCCCGTAACGGTCAAATCAAGGCAATGCTTACTTCAGAAGGTCAGAAGATGAATAAATGGGTTCTGAAGCGTTAATGTGATGCAGTATAAGAAGGAATTGAAGCTGACTTTTGAAATAGTGGTGACTGAAGCCTTTACTACGCCAACGTACATGGTCAATGGGCAGATACGCATCATATTCAGAACATGCGCCATGAGCCAACGCCGGTCAGTGAGAAAAATGTATTGGCTATTTAGAAATTAATTTCTGATTTTTTTTCTGCATTCCAACATTTCTTTTCTTAGTTTTAAAAATTATGATAAATTTATATTCTGTTACTAGAAAATAGATCTTTTTGAAATCGTTCTTTCTTTTCTAAATGTTCCCAGTTGAAGTCAAAACCCGTCGCTCCAGCAGTTGTAAAATATAATATAGGCATTTTTATTGGAGAATTTTTCAACAAAGCCTTAGAGTTTACTACTGGTCCTATATAAAATGATGAATTAAAAGATACATCACGAAAGATGAAATATTTTCAACGATAACAAATACGATAAATTTAAGAAAAGCACTGAATTTTTTATAACAACCCTGCTGAAAGTCAAAACGGGTATTCACCAATTAGAAGGGACCTGTGTGAGGCCAGGCGCGGGTCCAGAGAAGTGACCTGAGGGTGGGAAGAGCAGCGACGGATAATTACGTACACATAGAGAGCTATGACAAACTAAATTAACCAATTGTATAGGCTGGAATAATTGGATTTGTTACAAATTACATGCCGTTATGGAATTGCACATCTTTTAAAATAATTTTTCTTAATTTTTCATTAAAAACAATGAAAGTGAAGGTCAGAAAGAAAATCCTTGGAGAGGCGATGACTGGTTTTGCCATCAAATTATTATAGATTTCCAAAAATACCAATAAAGTCCAGAATATTTCATAAATTTATATGAATTTATAGAAATATTAGAATAAATAAAAGAAAGTAAACTTGTATGGATTCATAAAATGTATAGAAATTCGGTTTTGCGTTTGTTGCAAAAACGATGTTTTCAGGCTTACTTTAAAAACTGAATCAGCTGCAACATTTTATGCAGAGGTAAAATGCGAAATTGACTTTTCTGTAGGAATGTATACTTTCTATGTTAAAATTCGAAACTTGTTTCAAAGGTCTCCGAAGGCCGACGCCATCCAGCAAGGTCAATATTTTGGCAGTTATAGAATGAAATTTTGATTTTTTCTTCAATCACGAAAATTCCTTATTAGATCGAAAAATTAATATATACTCACATCCAGGATTATTATTTTGACCAGAGAGGCTTAGTCCTCCTAAAGCCGACTGCATCTCCTGAAATCGCATACGTTCTGCTGTTACAGAGTCTACTCGAGGTGTCATCGCTTCTGTAAAATATAATATAGGTATTTTTATTAAAGAATTTTTTTAACCAACACCAAAAATTTGCTATTGATCTAAACTAAAGATAGATCAAATGTCATACCGAAGACAGTCAATAATTACCAAAGTACCAAATTTACCATTTTTTATACTATTTTGTTATTTCAACTTCTTATCGTCCAACGACATAGTCGAAAATATAGGATTTTTGCTCATGCGTCTTCAAAATGAACCAGTCAATTAAAAAAGGTCAAATGATAATGTAAAAAGTTAAAAAGGCTTTCTCAGGATGTTTATTTCAATAAAAATGTGGACGATTTTGCGCTTTACCATATGCTACGGAAAAATTCTGAATTGAAATTTAAAATCCTCAGACGTAAATATTGGAATGATTGAAATATAAATAACTCAGAACAGATAATAAATTAATTTCTACAAAAAAAAAAAAATATTCATTGAAATAAAATTTTTCCCCCGAAATTTTGTATCAAAATTTACAGTGCGTAAAAAGTAAACAGAAAAAGTCTCATCAAGGAATTTCTTTCAATGTTCATTTTGCGCTCTTTTATTTTATGCAGCTTTATGAATCGGTTCCTCATGTCGTTTGAACTTTTTGCAAAGGCATCTTACCTTGCGGAAACTACATTTGTAAGATTTCTGTAGGCTCATCACAGGTACATTGACAAAATAAAATATTATGAAACAGTTTTATTTAAAGCATTTTTCTCATTTCATTTTTTCAGAGTATTCTTTGAACGGGAAATAAAATTTGGAAAGAAAAACCTTGACGTATACTTTTATCTATAATTTTTTAATATTTATTTCAGAAATATCTGTTATTTAAAATTTTGTTATTGAATTGTTTCGACCACTCTCTTAAATCAATGTGTATAAAATCTGAAAAAAAAATCAGAAAAATCTATCGGATTAGTCAGTTTAGGCATTCGTTAACACAAATAACCGCTATATTGGACCCGCTATTTTAAATTTGTAATTTTTGGTATATAATTAAAAATCAGCGACCTCAGAAACACACCTGTACATACAAATTTCGAGAAAAATTTATTATCGAGGTTATCAAACGATACTAGTGAATAACAATGAAATTCTCTAGTTTAACCCACAATTTTAATAAATTCTCATAATTTTCCAACAATGTGATACATTTTTATCATTTCCATCAATTTTCATGAATTTCTATAAATTTCAGAAATTGTAGCCTGAGCTACTGCGTATACGTGTAGCAGAACTGTTATTAATAGTAACTGGTAAATTACTACACATTTTCATAAATTTCCGTTGATGCCCATGAATTCCCGTGGATCTGAATAAATTTTCATAAATTATTATAAATTTCGATAAATTTTACGAATTTCAATACATTTCTACAACTTTGACATATCTCAATAAATTTTCACAAATTTCATTGGTTTCAAAAATTTACAGATTTGTTCTTTTTTTAACGGGTGTTTCAGGGTTACTTCGTAAGCGGGGAGAGCTACAGCATATTTTTCAAAGGAAAAAGATGTGCAGTTAATTTTGCTATAAGGATATATATTTTTTGCTTTAAAATTCGAAACTTGCTTCAAGGTCTCCAGGGGTCAATGCCGTTTAGCGAGAACAATTTATTGGCGGATCAGAAATAAAATTTTGATTTCTTTCTGGATCCCAACAATTTTTGAATGTTATAGAAATTTTAATATACCAACGTCGCATTCCAAACCTCGGAACATAATCGTCATGCCGGCTCTGGGTCCCTACTGATGTTTGGATTGGTCGTGGTCGCATTCCAGTATTTCCATCTGTAAGATATAATATTGGGATTTTTATTGAAGAATTTTTTCAAAGAACCCCAAAAATTTGAATTCGGCGACCCCAAAACCCATTTCATGTTACACGCATAAAAAGGAACTGTAAAATTTGCAACACAATGGACGAAAATATGTACCACATGACTTTATAGAAGATTTCAAAAGAAGTTGAGTTATATCTACTGATATTCTGTAGATTTCACTCAACTTACAGTATCTATATAATTGACTGAAGTTCTTATAAATTCTACTGAAAAGTCATGTTGTTGACATTTGTACTGATCTTGTTGTAAATAATACGGATCATTTTTCTTCGTGCATATTTCAGACCACCGCATGCAAATATAACAATTTTTCCCGATGTAATGGATCCACCTTTTCATTTGGTGACTTTTGACACCAAGTTCGAAATAAAAGACACTCCCTTCCTCCCCTTGTACGGAGTTTTATACAGCTGTGACGAGAAATCGAATTTTTGCGAATTTATTGGATTTTTGCGCACTGTGCGGCTACTAGCAGTGCTGCAGTTGGGTCTTCTGACCTTATAAAGATACCGCTCGATGGTTGTAGTATTCTCCTAAAGATTTTCATTAAGTGGCTTACAAATCTACTAGGAAAAAACGCTCACGAGAAATTTTCTGCACGAACTGTATTTTTTACATTAGCCCTGCTGGAATTTCAATAGCTGGCTGGACGGACAACAAACCTGAAGAAGCCATAGAAAGACATGCACAAAAACTTCGAGTACAATTCAGGTGCCCAGCAGGACGGTTATCAAAGTTATCAAGAGAAACCATCAAATTTCCGTCATAATCTTAAATTAGAAAAATTTTCATAAATATATATTTTCACCAATTTCACCCAATTTTCCGAATTTCATCAATTTTCCTAAATATTACAAATCATTCTATCCTGATTTGAAAAAAGCGTCAACTGCGAAAAATCGAAAAATGAGTTCCTTTCATATCATTTGGATCATAAAAAATATACACCTGATTATTTTGATAATTTATTAAATCGTTTATAACTTTGGAAATAATTATTGCATGATGTTTGATAAACACCGCTAACTGCAAAGATTGACGATTTGTGATTTGAGAAAGAGCTGTAAATGACCTTTTACTGCACATATAAATCATAGACGGCTGCATACGGCAGGCAAAATTTCAAGAAAACGCCGCAACGGACAGTTTTGGACTTTACACAAATATCGGGCTATTTTGAGCCATCATGATTTCGGTGAGGTCAGAGCAGCCCAGTATTTTTGAGATTAACAACGATACTAGAGTAGCAGAAGTTATATTGTTGCAAAATGTAATAGGAAGAAAATAACGTTTGTGACTCATTTCAGTTATTTAAAGTGGAAATAATTACTTGAAATTTTTCACAAAGAAATTAATAAAATTGTATTAATATCCGACGAACGTGTTCGTGATATAATATCGGAACAAATATCCCGACATTTGGAAAAAAGTAGCTCTATCTCAGTGAAAAAAATCGCACTGATTTTGCATTTAGCAAGGCTGATATGAAATCCTTCCACCTGTTCAACGACGTTTTTCGTATCTCGGTGAATAAATTTATGTTGCTGTAAGAGCAATACAATTGAAGAAAATCACTGTTTTCAATTCCCAGATTTGATAGGTCAACTTTCAGCTGTTTCTAAGGTCGCAAAAATGTCCGGAAATAATGGGAAAAATTTAAGTGGATTACTTGTCTATTTATAAATGTAGCCCAATTTTGAGAATTTACAAATAATAATAATTCTGGTCACCAGAATTGTTAGTGCAAGAAAAAATTATCTTCGGCTTGAATGGAGATATCAAGACGAATTCAGCCTAAAAAAAAAGAGTTCAGTACACTGATGAAGCTCGGACCAATATAAAGTGGATAAAATTGTACATTTTTCTATATATTAAGTTTGCATAATTTGGACTCTAGTGAGGTATGCTAAAGTCCCGTGAGGGAATAGCAGTCCCAAAAAAATGGTTATTCTTGTCCCCTTTCCTAATTCTTCGCCGTTGGGGGTGACTTGGTAATGGACACGAGTCACGCTCTTCTTTGTACACATGTCACTGGTCCGAACTTCATCTTTTAGACCTTTATTTGTGCCGATATCTCGATTCGGACATAATTTTTTCTTGCATCAACAATCCCGATATTAATTACCTCTGTTAAGAGGATCTCCTCATAATTTATTTGAGATTTAAAGTATGTTAACTTCATTATTCCATATATGAATTTATGTGCAATTCAGAATTTAATTTCAGACATAACATTTACAAAATCTATTTCGTGATATTTTATTCGTTTGTTGAATTCTCGTTGATTGTAATCCACGTATGTTCAAAATATTTTCATTTTTAATCACAACGGGTTTTTATGGATTATTATTATTCATTATTATGATAATAATAATAAGTATAACCGTCGTCCGTTGGGAAAAATGCTCAGTGATCTACTGGAATTTCTCATTCTCCACCACTAAGCGTATCAGTGCTGCAAAGCATAATATTGTACTGCAACGTCTGATGACCAAGATAATTTACGTGATTGAATCCTCGGCACCAGCCGATGATAATATCACGGTAAAGGAGGGAGGAAAACGTGCGAAATATCAAACACTTTTTTTCGGGCCGAGCAGGCTGTACCAAAGCTACAAAGTCTACCGCGTGAGGTCATTTGCGGCTAGAGGCCTGACTCCAAGGAACAGCACGATATTATCTCGCGTAAATTTTCCGCTCTTGCTTAACTTCTAGGACAGAAGGAGCAGAAGCGGATGACGTACACGTTCCAGGTAAGTCGGAATTGGTTGTTATTATGGAACCATGATCGTAGCTTCCAAAGCCTACAACTTCACATCATTAGCTTCATCAGGCATCAGCACGCATCACCGACTTCCTAAGTAGCGTGTGGGCATTACGATGGGTATACTTCAAGAAGACTTCTTCAGAGCATTAGTTTGGTTAAGCGTTGAATCCACTGAGCAAAACACTAAATAGCGTATCTCGTGGGTCCCGAATACATGATGATAAGGATGATCATCAAGTGACCCATCTTTTATACATAGATGACCTGCAACTACACGCTAGTTCAGATCAGAAACTGCAGCATGTGATCGATATCACAAAGCAGTTTTCCAATGATATCTACATGGAATTCAGACTAGATAAATGCTTGCATTTTATCAGAGGAAAATTAGTGACCGCAGAGTTAGAGAACGATTTCGAGAATGACATCGTGTCAATAGCTGAGGGCGAGTCATATAAATACCTGGGCATTCTCGTATCTGAAGGTATTCAGCATACGATAGTTAAGAAAAATCTAACGAGAGCCTTCACTACAAGAATCAGATTGATTCTGAAGCGTTCTCCTATCTTAGCAAACAAAATCAGGGCAATCAACTCCTATGCCATACCTGTCCTTACGTATTCCCTTGGGCTTATCAAATGGTCTAACACCGACCTTGAAAGGTTGAAGAGAACCGTCGGCATATAAATGACAAAACAGCAAATGCACCACAGAAATTCGGCGATCAAAAGGGTAGTTCTACCACGACATAGAGTAGGTAGAGGCATTGTAGATGTCAGGAAATTGTGTGAGTCACAAGTCTTACAGTTGCGAGACTATTTCAACAGCAAGCGATATATTACGCTTTGAAACACCATCTGCGAAGCGGCTCTTGTCTACACGCCCCTGAATTTGTCTTCAGAGAAGGCCTTGAATATTGGGGCAGAAACCATGGAGGAATTGGAAACACAATGAAGACAGAAAGCCATCCACGATGAGCACCCCAAAAAGTTAGATCAACGTGATGTGGATAGTTTGGCATCCAATACTCGGCCGAAAAAAGGCGTCCTGTATCCAGAAACGAAAGGATTCGTCATTTTGATTTATAGCAGGGTTGTCAAAACAAGCATTTATCGCAAACACGTGCTACATCTAGACGTCGTTGACCTGTGCCGATTATGTAGAGATAACAACGAATCCATCGATCACATTTTTTATGGTTGTCGCGTATTGACTCAAAGAGGATATAGGCACAGACATAATAATATGATAGGCATTATAAATCAACAAACTGCCCTAAACCAAGAACTCTCAACAGAATGGAATCCTTCCTAAAGATACATTCCAATCGCCGTTTTATACAACGAAGATTAAAACTTATATTGGGATGTTACTATCTAGACGGATCATAATATCCGAGACAATCGACCCGACATACTGATGCGAAAAATAAAAGGTGGAAGAGTCTACATCATTGACATTGCTTGTCCACTTGACCGACATTCGCAGTCATCCTATACAATCACGATCCACAAGTATGGCGAGCTAAGGTATGAAGTGAAGACAATATGGATGAATTTGAAACATGCATTTATTCATCCCATTGTGATTTCGGATAAAAGTAATGTGCATGCAAAATGCACTGAACATCTTAAGCATTTATAAACCTGTCGCATTGTAGAAAACTTCCTGAACCATCAGGAAGCAAGCGACTAAAAGCCTATCTAGTGATACACGGTAGCTCCAAGAAAGCATCCAGAGGCGACTGTTGCCACCTTCAACACTCGCGGCAACTATGTAAGCATAACAGCGATAAAATACGAACTCCAAACTACACCATGCTCTTGATTTTTTACCTACAACATCATCGCAGATGATTTGAGACATCGTATCAAATGAACTTATACCATCCTTATCTCGTCAGTTACTCAAATGAGTCCGTGGTTATGATGAAAAACCGGGTTCACCCGACAATAAGTTTGAAAAAAAATAATAATTGCGGCTCGGCTGCCCTGGGCCGGTGCGTCTGGCAATTTTTCTGTGTAGCTTTACCGAGTTTCTGGTGGTTCGGATCCCTCCTTAAGTTGCAGGTCCCCCAATCATGCACTTGACTGCAACCCACTCCGTGAATGGTGGTGTGAAATCCCGGCTTTGCACAATTTGTCAAATTAGGCACACTGCTCTTATCAGATCATTTGATTGCATTACAAAAGTGCGTGTGTGAATGATGATCTATGCCGGGACAGCTCCGTGCAGAATAGTTAATAATTCAACTTTAAGAAAAATTGGTTTTTTACATATAATTCTGTTACCATCTTAGGCCTGAGAAAAAACTTAGATAATAATATTGTAGGGCGTAGGGATGTGGCAACCCCATCACCCGAGAGCTCCAGCACTTGCAGTCAGCCACGTTTCATTGGGCTAACTTCCCAATGCAACGAATTATGTGGTTACGTCACCAGTACCGCGCAGTGCTACCCATGATAGGCCTCTCTGGGATGGAGGCCCTGGTTCAGTTGCGAGTGGCAATAGGACTGAACCCAAGCGACGACAAGGCAATGGCGACGGACAAAACCGAGAACATCATTTCAAATAGTCGGACCAACTTAGGATGGACTCCCTGCTTAGCGACAATGTAAATTACGATACTTTAGTACGCCTGAATAAGAGTAGCAAGCATACTGCACAGCTTCTGTTCAACATTGAAACGGCAAGACAGCATGCATTAAATATTTAGTGCGTGATTAGCTACATAACATCAAATAAAAAATTCACTCCAAAAGTAGGGGCACTTGCTCGAAACTTAGGAAAAACAAATCACACGCTGGAAGAGTGTAAACTGTTATAACTCAAGCAGCACTGGACGCAACAAATGAGATCTTTCTTAACAGAGAAAGAGTTCCTTGAACTGCAAGTGAAGTGGATTCAGGAAAATACCACCTTTTCTACATATCCTCCCGTCTGTTCAGTGAAACGGCATGTGATGTTGAGAGTTCGCCTAGTCAAGAAGAGATTCAAGTCTTCTGGGAGCAATTATATGAAAAAAATGTCAACTAATTTCTAGTAAAGAAGTAAAGAAAGTTATTGCTAAAACTAAAAACTTTTCAGCGCCAGGGCCAGATAAAATAACAACTTTTTTGAAGAAGTTCACTTCTACGCACCAACATCTGTTTCGAATATTCACTACTTTTTTGAACAGAGAACAACCCATCCTGCAGTGGTTAGATGTAGGATGCACGGTACTGATACATAAGACCAAAGATGTGTCAAGCCCGAAGAACTACAGGCCCATAATTTGTTTAAATACCAGATACAAGCTATCCACTGGCATCCTCAAAGAGAGAATATTAACAGCTATCAAACCGGTATGAAGTGCAATAGTTGAACAACGCATCTGCAAGAGAGGGATAGCAGGTTGCAGAAAGAACTTGATAATAGACTGGTGTGTTACCTAGGACTCGATCAGGAATCGACGCAATCTGTCCGTGGCTTGGACTGACTATTGTAAGGCATTCAATAACACGAATTATGAGCTTCTCATTAATCTCCTTCAGTGCCTGGAGGTGCGTCCAAAAGTATTGAGATGGATAAAAAAGCTTATGCTCTTTTGGTCAACTAGCTTTGTCATAACATTTGACCAACTATATCACATATAAGACGGGGGTCTTCAAACGAGACTCTATATATCCGATACTTTCCTGCATCTCCCTTTTGCCTCTATCCATTGAGCTCTGAGGCAAAAGCTCTGGATGCCTATGTAGCCTGCCGGACAGAAGAATATATAAGGTCAACCACCTTTTATACATAGTGACCAGAAACTCTTTGCTTCTTCAAAAGATGAACTTAACATCCTTGTGGCGGAGACAGGTGCCCCAGCGTCCATCTACAAGAAGAAAGACTAGAAACTACATGATCGCGTGACGATCAGGATGTTCAACTCGTAGGCGGAAATACCATTCAATATCTTGGTAATGGAGAAACATATACATATCTTTGGACACCGCAAGCGGAAACCCAAAACGTGCGTGTGTTAGAAACGGCCCTTGAACAAAGGTATCGCCAAACTCTTGAAAAAATTTGGGCTTCCGAATTATTTGAAAAAAAATTAGATCCAGGCTACCAATACGATGGCCGTTCCTATACTGATCTATATGCTTGGTGTAGTAACATGAAACGTCTGTGTGTTGGAGAAACTTTACCGATGCGCACTCAAGATGATGAAAATCCATCGAGGTTATCATCCTAGCTCTTCCTCACCTTGAGGTAAAGGGAGGAGAGGTTTACTGAGATTGCAGTGTCCTCATTAGAGAATTGTTCTGGCTACAACCTGCTCAGTTCTGCATAGCACAGATTCTCTTATGCGGCTCGTATATCGACATGAAGTCGACAATGCTACGACAATTCCATACTGCGTTGCAGATAGGGCCGCAGAGAAGCTTGGTCTTCTACTTTTATTCCAGCGACACTACACATGGCCTAGCATCACTAACATCTTAAGTGCTCAAAATTTCTATACAGGAAGCAGAACATTCGCTTCCTCTAAGTGATCGTGCTGAAAAGTCTTATTAGAATAAATTCTACGGCATCATACGCAGAGAAGAGCTCTCGATGGTTCTGTTCAACATATTTCTCAAGTCTGCTCGATCGAGATCGGAGACTGAGGGATTCCTTTTTGCTTTTCAAGACGGTGTTATAGACACCTTAGTTTACCGCGAGCGCATAATGAATGAACTTGTAGGTGGCGCTAATTGATGAGCATAAAAGAGCCCCAAACACTTGGACATGTTCTTAGTGGATGCTCAATGTATGCATGCTACGGTACATAGAGAGACACAATGCAGCTCTAGAAGTGTTATATTACTATCTTATCTTAGGCACTTCTATGGTGTTGATTTATTGCCCGTCTTGTCATACGCCTAGGGGGAATTGAGTTCGTTGTTTTGAATGATCAGGGTAAAAACGAATGCATCGCGAGCCGGATTCAGAAGGTTGTTCTTCTATGATCACTTTATCTGGTCCGTCAACACTGTTCCTCATAATATTCGACCAAGATTAGTAGCTCTTAGAAAGTACTCAGAGCTGAAACCTTCATCCTTAACTATGATGTCTGCTGCGTAAGGTCATCAATGGCTAGAACCGGCACTCTAAGGCACGGTGTTGTACAAAGTGTCTTGCGTGAATTTTCAGCTCTTGCTTACCTTCGGGGATAGAAGGAGCAGAAGTGGATAGCGTGCATTTTCATATGCTTCCGGATTGGTTGCTTCAAGGAACCATGATTCTGGCTTTCGGAGTCCACAACTTGTCAGATGATAATAATAATAATATAATTATAAAAAAAATAATAATAATATAATTATAAAAATAATAATAATATCAAAGAGTCTTTGATTGTGAAAATTAAAAATGGACGAGTTTTAAATTGAAAATCGTTCGCATTGAAGAATTTCTAATTTTTAAACTTGAAAATTCAAATTAAAAAAAAAAAGCTGAAGATTATGCATTACTTCAAAATACAAGTCCTAATAATGGGATAATTTAGAAGTCTACATTTTCAAAATTCAAGAATTTTTTTTTGGATTTCTTCAAAATGGTAAAAATTTAAATGCTCGATCTTCAGAATTGATTATTTCCTCATTTAAAACATTAACAATTGAAAATTATAAGAATCGTATGTTTTACAATACAAAATTTGGCGATTTTAATGAGTAACATTTGAAATTTCATCAATCTGGAAATTTAAAAATTGAGAACTCTTGATATTGGATTTCAAAATTCATCAGTATCAGGAAATTCGTATTGATATATTTTTTTAAATTGAACAGTTTTGATTTGAAAATCTTCAACATTAGAGCGTTTTAAATTGCAAATCTTCAAAATTAAAGAATTTTCCATTGAAATTCTCCAAAATTGAAGTATCAAATAAAAATGGTCCAAATCACATACCTTCAAAACATAATATCTGCATATTGGAAAATTTATAATTCCGAATTTTCAACATTCGAGAATTTTCAATTCCAGCTCTTCAAAATTGCAGAACTTTTAATTGCTAATCTTGTGAAATTGAAGATATTCAAACTGCAAATCGTCAAGCTTGAAGAATCTGAATTATGGTTCTTCGAAATTGCAGAACATTAAATTGTAAATTTTGATCATTCACATTTCAAATTTTGTCAATCATAAAAAACTAAGATTCATAACTTCTGCGATTTTATCATCAAAATCATCATAATTTGATAATTTGCATCTGTACTTCTTTCAAAATTAGACCGCTTTCAATTGTAAATCTTCAAAATTGAAGAGTTTAAAATAGCAAGCCGTTAATATTTCATAATAATGATAGCATAATGATTGTATGATAATTGGTAATAATCTAATTATTTTATGTCCTTTTATCATAAACGACGTCCTCTCAAATTACAGCATGCCTATTTCTGAGATCCGTAATTTGAAGAGAGCTGTAACTGCCGGTTATGGCGTTTTTACAAATTCCAGCATCCCCGTTCACAGCATTAACAGCATTTTTAATCATTAATCAACAATTTAGAATATTTTTTTGGCAGAAGTGACAATTTCATATGCAACATAGTGAAGAAAAACCAAAAAAGTTCAGAAAATGAATTAGTATCCGCGATACACGCGCATAAAGATTTGAAACATTGTTGTCGATTTTTTGTCCTCGTTCATTTGTTCGGCAGTTGTGTAGCGGAACTGTCATTCAAAGTTATCATCAATTTCCACAAATCACATAAATTTCATAAACTTCTAAAATTCACTGAAAATTGTCTTTTTTTATTAAACTGGGTTTTCGGGTTTACTTCAAAAACGGAGGAAACTACAACACTTTTGTTCCACAAGAAAGATACGCAATTAAATTTCCTATCAGAATATGTACCTTCCAATTTGATATTCGAAACATGTTTCAAAGGTTTCCAGGGGCCAATGCCATTCAGCGAAAACAATTTTTTGTTCGACCCCCCTTGAAAACGCGCCATTACATGCACGCGAAGCAGGCGTAAAGTGGTTGCTTCCAGACCAGTGAGATTCGCACATGCGCACTTCATGGCTGGGCCGACGTGATAATTTACGCCCGCTACATAAAACTTCACGCCCGCTACACATGCACTATACGACGCAAGTTGGAATATGGAGAAAATTATCTTTATTTTAAAAACAAATTGTATTACTGGACCGCACAGTCTTCCTTCTACAAATACCTGTTTCACATGATTGCTTTTAAGGTAATTTTTTGTTAGTTCAAACAAATTATAACATACTAACATTGATTCATAGGACCTGCGAAGCCGGTCTCGTGTTCCAACTGCGCAATGTCCTCCGGAAACCGTTGTTCATTTAATATCACCTCAGTCCGTCTTGCACGTGCCTGCCTTCTTCGTTCCTGAGATGACGGGTTATCAGATCCATCTGTGAGATATAATATTGGGATTTTCATTAAAGAATTCTTTAAACGATCCTAAAAAATTTTCTATGGGTTAAAAATAAAGAAAGCCCAATTGTAATCCCAATGTCAGTTAATAATAAGAAAACCAAAGTTCCAAATTGCGATGAAGTAAATATATTTTGTGAATCAAGGCACCCTGAATTATGCATTTTTAAAGTATTGTGTTATTTTGACTTCTTATTGTCCAATGTCCAATCGCACGTCTCGTAAGTTTGAGCGCTTCTTGGGCACGCGACTGTTGCTTCTCGCGATCGACAATGCATTTACCTCGCGCTTCATGCGCGGTCCTTGCCTTTCCCCCAAATTTGTGCACAGAGGATTTGAAATTGAAGGTCAAAGCACCGACAACTGTAATTTGGTGATTGTAAATTCTCTTTTGTTAAAGCTCCTTCGGCCTTCACGAACACATTCTCATCATATATCTCGTGCGTTGTACTCGATTTTGTTTAAAATATAAACTCTTCTACATTATGTTCAACACTATTATATGAAATACATATCACATTTATTTCTGTTCCTCGGCCTGGTATTGCTGATTCAAATATTGCAAAATGAAGTACAAATTTTATTTATCATAAATACTTTGAAATTTGTTCTTTGTTTTACATAATATTTTATTCTTAGCTACCTTAAAAAATGTATCATTCTCGAAAGTTATAATAATACAGTTCATAATAACCATTGTTTTTGAAACACACGTATTTTCATTGTCCTGTTTTCATAATTAAGAAAAAAAAACAGTTCAGAGTAATTTTGTGGAATTTTCAAAAACTGATGATTTGGTCTCTTGTCTATTTAGTGTATCTTGAGTGGTTTTATTTTCAATAGCCAAAACGATAAATATTGGCAGTCAAAGGCTGGCTAACAAACTTGACTTGCCTTTTTTGACCACAAATCAGTACGCGAAAGGAAATTTACATGAATCTAAGACATTCCATCATAAATGGTGAGAATGTAAAAAGTGCTGATAATTTTTTATAATTACATTTTTGTCATGTATAAGGTAATCGCCCCAGTAATCGCGGTGGTCCCAGTAAGTGTGAAACTTGGTTATAATTTGAATAAATTGTTAAAAAATATGTTAACAGTAACATTCAATGATAAAAGCCACATATTATTAAAATGTTATAATAGCAAATAGAAAAAACATTCATTCAGATTAAATACAAAACACGAAAATGAGCATCACGATTACTGGGCCTAACGTCACCATTACTAGAACGTTTACCTCAATTTATGAAAAAAATGTCCATGAAGCACTTTCTGCCGATTTTCAATACCCCGGAATTCCTCTTGATGCCATTTGCATATGCTATTACAAAAATAGCAAGAAATACAGAAAATCATTTTCCAGAAAGAAATAGTAATATTTTGAAATATTCAAATAAAAAATAAAACACTAGTACAAAAGTATGAAAAAATAACATTTAATCAAATTCATTTTGAGCAGACGATCAGTTCCTAAATTAAAAAATGTATCTGTTTCTTACATCTTTTGATTGAACTTTATGCAAACGGGGTCGACCCAGCAGAAACTACATTTTTCAGATTTTTGTAGGCTAATCACAGGTATATTGACAGAATAAAATATTAAA
>JAABKJ010006604.1:0-21786 GCA_011634705.1 Andricus grossulariae
ATTTAAGAAAAAACTACTACTTTCTAGCATTGTTATAAGAGAATATTTTTGTACATAATAATAAATTGTTTAAACAAATATTTATGTTGAATTGAGTACATTATTGCCTTGCTCTAAGTAATTAGTTGACCAAAAGTGGAAAATTTGAAAAAAAACTGCAACTATCTAGCATTGCTATAGGAGAAGATAATTATAAACAATAATAATTTGTTTCAACAATCATTTTCGTTAACTTGAATTAATTATTATATCACTCTAATTAATAAATGAACGAAAAATGGAAAATTTGATTAAAAAAACCGCAACTATCTAGCATTACTATAGGAGAAGATAGTTATAAACAATAATAGTTTGTTTAAATAATAATTTGTGGTAAATTGCATAATTTCTTACCTTGATCTTAGTGAAAAATTGAAAAGAAGTGGAAAATTCAAGAAAAAACCACAACTATCTAGCTTTACTATAGGAGAAGATAGTTATAAACAATAATTTGTTTCAAAAATTATTTTTTATTAATTGCATTAATTACTACCTTACTTTAACTGAAAAGTGGACCAAAAGTTAAAAAATGCAGAAAAACCGCAACTTCCTAACATTATTCGAATAGAATATTAATTAAAATGTTAATAAATTGTTTAAACAATTATTTTTGTTAAATTTATTCAACTGTTATAATACTTTAATTCAAAAGTGGACGAAAAGTAGAAATTTTTAGAAAAAACTACTACTTTCTAGCATTGTTATAACAGAATATTTTTGTACATAATAATAAATTGTTTAAACAAATATTTATGTTAAATTGAATACATTATTGCCTCGCTCCAAGTAATTAGTTGACAAAAAGTGGAAAATTTGAAGAAAAAACTGCAACTATCTAGCATTGCTATAGGAGAAGATAATTATAAACAATAATAATTCGTTTAAACAATCATTTTTGTTAACTTTAATTAATTATTATATCACTCTAGTTAATAAATGAACGAAAAATGGAAAATTTGATAAAAAACCGCAACTATCTAGCATTACTATAGGAGAAGATAGTTATAAACAATAATTGGTTTCAAAAATTATTTTTTATTAATTGCAATAATTACTACCTTACTTTAACTAAAAAGTGGACCAAAAGTTCAAAAATGCAGAAAAACCGCAACTTCCTAACATTATTCAAAGAGAATATTATTTAAAATGTTAATAAATTGTTTAAACAATTATTGTCGTTAAATTTATTCAACTGTTATAATACTTTAATTCAAAAGTGGACGAAAATTAGAAATTTTTAGAAAAAACTACTACTTTCTAACATTGTTGTAACAGAATATTTTTGTACATAATAATAAATTGTTTAAATAAATATTTATGTTAAATTGAATACATTATTGCCTCGCTCTAAGTAATTAGTTGACAAAAAGTGGATAATTTGAAGAAAAAAAACTGGAACTATCCCTTTAATTTATTTAAATCTCTTGATAATTTTCAGGAATACTTTAAAATACCTTAAAATATTGAAAATCTATTGAAATCTTTTGAAAACCTTTTAAAACCCTTTTTAAGCTTTTTAAAACTCTTGATAATTCCTTGGAATCTTTAAAAATACCCTAAAATCTTTCGAACCCCCTTCCATTTAATCTTATATATTGAAAATTGCTTGCAATATTTAAAAATACCCTAAAATATATCAGATCTTTTGAAATCCCTTTAATTTATTTAAATCTCTTGAAAGTATTGTGGATTTTTTTTAAATACCCTTGAATATTTAAATACCTTGCAATTTTTTAAAGATCTTAAAAATTCCTTGGAATCTTTTAAACTACTAGAAAATATTTCGAATTCTCAGAAATACCTTCAATTGATTTAAATCTATTGGAAATTCCTATTATTATTTTTACAAATACCCTAAAATATTTCATATCCCTTGAAATTTTTTAAAGCTCTTGAAAAATCCTTTGAAATCGTTAAAAATACCCTAAAATCCCTTGAAACTCTTCAGGTTTTTAGAATATATTGACATTTCCTCAAAATCTTTCAAAATACCCTAAAATATTTTTAATTCTTTGAAATTTCTTTAATTCATTTAAATCTATGCAAAATTAATAGGAATTTTTTGAAATACCTTAAATAATTTCAAATCCTTTGAAATATTTTGATATCCCTTGAATTTTTTCAACGAATCTCGAGGATTTAAAATACATTTAGGGGTTTTGAAGGCTTTCAAAGTACCTTACAAAACTTTCCATGATTTAAGGAAATATCACTGAATTTCATGGAATTTCACGGAATTTCACGTGTCTAATTTATCTTAATAATTCTTAGTCTCATCAATTTTTCACATTGAAAGTTAATAAAAAAAATGAATTTTAATAAAACATCAATTAGTTTCATATTTTTATATTTATTTAATACGGTTATATGTTTATAAATTGTTTTCATGTTGCAAATCAATTTAAAAAATTAAAATATTACTTCAAGTTTATTTAAAATCATTTCAAATTAAAAAATAAGGTGAATTTCAATTATTTTCTGTTGTTCAACTAACTTAATTTTTTTGCGAATAATTTTTGTGTTACCGGCCAACAAGATCATGCAATAAAATTTTTATCATTTTACCGGATAACACTAGTTTGTTGTACGATTTTTTTCAGGTTTCTAAATCCGATTTTTTCTGTAAAAAAAGACACTTTAAATGTTACAAAATTTTAATTTTTTGAAGTATAAGCAATGATCTTTTATTATTAAACAATTCGAATGTTGAAAATTAATAGAGGTGTACAGTGGTTTGTTCGATTTTTCTTTGGACACACTTGCAACATTGGATTTTTCGAAGTAGAAGAAATAAAAATAAAAGTAGAAAAATAATAAACAAAATTATCAAAATAATATAAAAAATAGCTTAATCAAGCTCAAGGTTGGAACTGATTCCAGATTTTTCGAAAAAATTATATTTTCGTCGAAAATTTAATTATTTTGTTGAAAATTCGTTTTTTTTTACTGAAAATTCCACTTTTTTATTTTTTACTGAAAATTCAACTTTTCTATTTTTGGTGGAGAATTTATCTTTTTGAGTTGAAAATTCAACTATTTGTTTAAAAACTTCATGTATTTTGATAAAAATTTCGTCTGTTTTTGGTTGAAAAGTAAACTTCTTGGCTCAAAATTCGTATTTTTAGTTTAAAATTTCATCTCTTTTTATGACAATTTCATCTTGTTCTATAATAGTAAAAAAATTCGTATTTGCGGCTCAAAAATTCAACAATAATTTAGTGAAAAATTCAACTGTTTGGTTGAAAGTTGATGTTTTTGTTGAAAAGTCGTCTTTTTTAGTAGAAAATCAATTTTTTCATTTAAAAATTAAAATGTTTGGTTGAAACTTAATCTGTTTTCGTTGAGGATCCAAGTATCCTTTTGCAAATTTTTCTTTTTTGGTGAAATCGAACTGCTTTTTATATAAAATATTTCGTTATTGAAATATCAACTATTATATTTTTCGTTGAGATTGTTGAGAATTCTTGATTAATGATTCGTAATTTTTGTTGAAAATTCGTGTTTTTTCTGTTTGTTTTTTTTTTGCATGAAAATTGATATCTTTAACTGAAAAAGTAACTATTTTGTTAAAAATGTATGCAGTTTGTTGAAAATTCATCTTTATGGGTTAAATCAATTGTTTTTGATTTTATATTAAAATACTTTTTGTTGAAATATCAACTATTATTACATTTTTCATTGAAAATTCCCCTTATTAGGTCACAAATTCAACTTATTGGTTTAAAGTTGAAGTACTTTCTTAAAAGTAAATATTCTTGGTTAAACATTCATAATTTAAGATGAAAATTGTTTTTTTTTTTGTTAAGAATTATTATTTTCAACTGAAAATTTAACAATTTTTTTGAAAATTCAAATTCTTGTGAACAAATTCGTATTTGCGGCTCAAAAATTATACAATAATTTGGTGAAAATTTAACTGTTTGGTTGAAAATTGATGTTTTTGTTGAAAATTCGTCTTTTTTAGTAGAAAATCAATTTTTTTGATAAAAATTCAAATGTTTGGTTGAAACTTAATCTTTTTTCGTTTAAGATTCAAGTATTTTTTGGAAAATTTGCCTTTTTTGGTCAAATCCAACTGTTTTTTTATTTTATATTAAAATATTTTGTTATTGAAATATCAAATATTATATTTTTCGTTGAGAATTCATCCTGTTAGGTCACAGGATCAACTAATTGGTTGAAAGTAGAACTACTTTCTTAAAAGTTCATGTTCTTGATTAAAGATTCGTAATTTTGGTTGAAAATTCTTTTTTTTTTTGTTAAAAATTAATATTTTCAACTGAAAAAGTAACTATTTTCTTAAAAATGTATGCATTTTGTTAAAAATTCTGAAAATTGTTCTTGGAACAGTTTTGAGTAGTTTATCCTATCAATTTAGGGAATTTAGGACGAGAATTTACCCTCCGAATTGACCCCAACTGTCCAAAATTACCCCATTTGACAATATTGATGTCGACGCCTCCATTCAATACAAGTCTATATGCTGACAGCGCCGTCTATGATACTATATGCGAAATGGGCCGTGTCATGAACATATAAAATTTGTGCCGAGTATGAGTCTATCTGCATTCTAGCAACTTTTCAGGAGAACTGATTGAAGTTTGAAATGTTTAAAAAGTCATAGGTGCATTCTAAAATAATGGAAATTGTTGCTAATGCTTACTTAACTTCTAACCTCATTATTGCCCCCCAAATTCTGTCAATGAACGAGTTTGAAAACAATAAAAATTTAATAATAATTAGGTGACTTTTTCAGAATAGGTATAATTTTAATACGAATACCAAAAAGTTGAAACGAAATAAAAACATTATAATTATGAGAACATATTGATTTTAAAGCAGTGCATCAATATCACCAATCACACAATATCACATGATACTTAGCATGAAAACTGATGAAATTAGACTTTATCATGAACACTATAAAAAACGAATTCTCTCGTTTAGATATATCAGGCATTTTTAACAAATTAAAGTATAGTTTTTACTGTTTTCGCGCCTAGGAACAAGTAATGAATAATTTTTCTTCATAAATTAAAGTATACAATGTATCCTTCCTCGACTTTCGGCTTCTCTGGAATGAAGTGACTGTTTCAACTTCATTTTTTTCCATTATTTTCAATAGTTGCAATGGGCAGTGATTCGTAGAACGCATGATATGTTGTGGCAATGATTTCGTCTTTGCATAAAGACATCAAATCTCGATGTTTCGCTGCTGCTAAAGGCAAAAGAGGATTGTATGCTGGTTTACGTATGCTGCTCAAATAAAGGATTTTTGTGTCATTATTTTATTTGCTCTAATATAAATTATAAAAGTGAGCCTAACTGTGCAGTATGATTGTTAATGTATTATTTACCTATTATGCAAGCTTTTTGGTTTTCCCAAACTTCTTGGTACATTACTTGCATTAGCTTCATCTGAATCTGTAACGACAAATAAACCGTTTTCTGCACATCGCACTGGCTCAAGCTTCATTCTGAAATATTTTTTTTGTTTAAAAATCAGAAAGTAATAGTCAATATAAAATTTTACAGTTTTAAAGGTAGTATTACTTCTTTGGTCGTCCTCGCTTCTTCGGTGATGCAGCTTTGGCCTGATCAGAAGGGGCGGCAGCAAAAAGCTTAATTTGCTTAGCATTGCTCGTTGACTGGTGCTGCATTCTGAAATATATTTTATTTTAGCACTAAACAGTACCAACAAATTTATAAGAAAATTGATTATAAAATATGTACACTGTTAAAAATGTTTGGAATTCTGCAACACTTCTACAATACAAGCGTAAAGTAGAATTCCAAACAAGATACGGGAATGGCGAAACTGCAATACATGTTTTGTAAGTGTTGTAATTGGTAGAGTCATCGTAGCGCGAACTCTACGAGATATTGTAAAATTCCAATACATCATGTATTGTAGCGTTACCTTATGTTTCGGAAATAAGCTTCCAATACATTTATTGGAAGTTTCCAACATAAATTTTTTACAGTGTAGATGTATTTGCCTCATATGTAGAGTTTTTGGTCGTTCAGCTGGTGTTGATTCAGATATTTTCGTATTATCAGGAAGAACTTGGATAACAATTTCATCATCATGGAAGTTGTATTTCAGACGCACTTCACCTGGTGATTTGGAGGAGGTTGACACTAGTCTCACCTTCCTCCATGATATCGTTTTGCCAGAAATACTCTTGTCCCAAGATTGCGCATCGACCACGGTGTGAAAATCGAAAATATTGCTTTGATCGATTTTTAAAACTGTGTACTTATCTCCTGTGACCTTTGCCTTTCTTATTAGATCATAGCATTCCTCAGGTACGAATGTCTTGCTTTCGACTCATTGTTTCTATGATAGCATGGACACTGTCTGCCTCATTTTGCGTGTGTCATTTTCTTGAAACTTGTGAGTGATCATTACTTTGTATTTTATAGCAGCATAAACATACATTGAGAAAAGGTACCGATTCTTATTCTGACTTGCAGCATTGTCAGAAAAGAGTCTGAAGTCTGTCTTTCCCAGTTCTGTACATTGCGTGCGAATGAAATCTAAAAGACAACTTGCGACTTCATTCGCACCTCGATTTGCTGTAACTTCATCCCACACGTAGCAATAAGCACGCTTTGCTCCGCCATCAAATACAGTGAAGTTATAAACGTTGAGCTTTCTTTTATAATACAGAAGTCCTATCTCACTTTTAGGGTTGCTTAAGACTTTCTGTAAATCAAATCTCTCATCCAAACTTCGTATAGTCGATGCATTGCACTTATATTCAGACTTTGTTCCAAGTATTGTTTTTTACTGGTTTTTCGCGCATAGTGCGATTCAACCACCGGAAACATGTTGATGTGATCTCTAACACGTTGTTTCAATGCCTCCGATTTCATAATATTCGCTTTGCTATTTTTCCCCCTTTTATCGCGAGAAATACCGCAGCCCCTTTCGTACTTTAACATGAAAGTGTCCACGCAAGTATGTGATATGCCCAGAGTATCGAGAAAAAACAATTTACATACTCGTATCAACTCATTCTCACGTGGTAGAAAATATTTTCGACTGTGCTGCTTTCTGGAAGTTTCGTTAAGTGTTATTCTTCGTATCTTCGGTGCAGAAAAAAAGACATATTTGTTGATGAAGTCCCATTGCCTTGTGTGATCACCTAGTTTCCAATAATCTGTGAATACTTTTTTACGATCGGTTATGCCAATTAATTGATGGCAACGAAATTTGCAGTTGTCTTGGCAGCCATTCCCTATTTTTCTTTCAGCAACCACAGTTCCATTTAACTTGATATATTCTCGTCCCGTATTGCAAGCCTTCTTCTTCACATTTCTTTTCCATTGAGACTCACAGGATTTTCTCTTTCTAGTTAATTTTTTCGGTTCAGGGACGTGAGACGAACTAGGCAGAATTTTCTACATCGTAGGCAGTGGGACAACATTTACTATTGGAGATTCATCAATGTTCGTACTATCAGCATCAATGACCTAAAAGCAGTTATTAATTTTAAAATACCTTAGCTTCAGTAATGAAACTACACGATTTTAAACTTATTCAAGCCCTCAAAGTTAAATGATAAAATAATAAGTATTAAAAAATTTTAATTGTATTATTTTCCCAGGTGAAGAAATCCACGTAGAAATCTACGTGGAATTACATGTGGCAGTTCTACGTGGAATTTCACGTGAAATTCGAGAGGTAAATTCAAACAATCGACGTGGGATTTGACGCGGGGTTTTACGTGGAATTCCTTCTAAAATTGCACACGGAGTTTCATATGGAGCGTTAAACATATAGTAATTTTCAATTACAAATATCTCGTAAACCGTAAGAGATACGCAAAAAGCGATGACTCTTTAAAATTTTTGAGTACCTCGTACACGATATTACTATGTCTTGTTCCATAATACTATTGGTGATTTCACTTGGAATTCTACGTAGAGTTCCACGTAGAAATTCACGCTGTTTCCTTCATTCACGTGGAAATCCATAACCCCACGCAGAATTCCACATGGAATTCCTTAATCCACGTGTAGTCCTACGTGGGTTTCCACTAAGAATTCCACGTGAGTTTTTTCTCCTGGTTAAGCCCTTCAAATAGAAAATAATTTATTTTTAAAAGCTTCGGACTTCAAAATTATCTCATACAAATTGAAAAAATTTGAAACTTTTAAGTTCGAAATTCTTAAATTAGTAGTGACTATTTATAATAACAATTTATTTTTGAATGTCTGAGAATAACAATTTTTCAATACTGTTGACAGCTTCCAATTTTTTGGTGACTGTATACTTTTGGAGACCTTAAAATTAAAATAATCAATTTGAAAACCCTAATTAACAATAATAATCAAAGTCATTCTATTTTATTTACCTTTTCACTCTGGATTAATTCTTTTGGTGGTATTGTAAGAATATCACAGTCATCAAGAGCTGAAATTCCATCCATAAACTCTTCATAAGTTTCGTCAGTTTCCTTATTTCCAGACTCGGAACTTCTATCTTTGATCAAAATAATTTCGTTGGCAAATAATGTTTACATTCGTGAAATTAACTTCTTAAAAATAGCATTGCGGTGTCATGCACTAATTATGCGTGTTAAAAATATTACAAAAAGGTAGCTCTAATAGGTTAGGCTTTTCAAATCATCGCGTTAAATAAATTATTGCCCACATTGTTTCTTATAACTCTTTATAATATTAAATACGATTGTTTTTAAACCTACCTTCGTTGACCAAATCTCGTCTCACTACTCTCAAATCTATGGGAAACGATGACTCACCTAACTAATTTATATGTCTTCTTATACACTCTCCCATTGTGCTATTCTCATGGAAAATACTAAACATTATATAAAATTATTATATTTCTATTATTAAGTCCATTCGGCAATCCGGCTTCATACATCACAAATATAACCTCCAAATTTCACATGGTATCCTTGGTGTGGATACAGCATAAAGGGTTGCCACCACTGCATTAAAAAACGATACTTCTTATTTAATGAACAGAAAGTATAATTCCGTCGATAATTGTATTTCGACTGTGACATTTGAATAAGATCATATAAATGTAATTTCCTGCGTTGTGTTTTGAAAAAAATGTACTTTTTGTAGAATATTTACATTCTTTCACATATTTTTAATTTCTTTTATTTTCCGCCCTTGCTTCGTAATTGATGACATGCACATAGAGCCATAATGCACACAAATTAAATAGATAGACTAATTTATATATTCCTTTTTATTCCTTTAATACTTCATAGTATTATTGAATATTTTAACAAACGATTCAGGATTGTTTACTCTATTAGAATATAATAATAACTCAAAATCGTCAAAAATGCAGATACACTCACTCAGCACAAATTTTATAGTCTCATACTTGGCCCATTTCGCATATAGTCTTATCGACGGTGCTGTCAGCATATATAATTGTATTGAATGGAGGTGTCGATATTTCAATTTGAAAAACGTCAAAAACTTCACGATTTCAAGACACAAACTACTGTAAACAAGAATATATTGCAAATTTAGATTAGGAATGCTCCAAGCCATCTAATGATTTCATCACTGAGATAATATTGAGATAATAAATAAACTGAATACTATGATAAGATATTAATTACTAAATTAAAATACTAAGATAAGATAATAATTCAGTTATGAAAGCTTTATATGAGTATATTGTCCTTGCTTTCTTCGGCGCACATGCACTCTTCTGCGCCGCACTTGTCTCATTAAACAAATCTCAAATCTGAGATGTAATTTCACTAGAAAACTTGGATACCATACTCTTATGATATAAAATATCGTGTGTATCGAGGTAGCGAAGTCTATTCACGGTCTCGCGTATTTGCAAGGAGGAGAGTATATAATCATAGACTTTTTCATTAAGAAGAATGAAGTCTTAACCATAAAAGATGAATTTTCAACCAAAAACTGAATTTTGAATCCAAAAAGACGAATCTTCAACAAGGCAGTTGAATTTTTGACTGAAGCAGATGACTTTTAACAAAATTCGAGATAACAATGGTCAACACGTGCCTCGTTCAAGTGATGGGCACCAGAGTGCCAGCAGAATGCGTCGCATTACGCTGTTACGCATACAGTCACGCATTGTTGATATTATGCGACGCACATCGTGTAGGCACCGCCATGGCAGGGAATGTACGGAAATTTAAAATAATCAAAATTTAAAATTAACGTAATATTAACAATATTGAAAAACTAATTATTGAACCGCCACATCGTTGAAGGGGGCTTAACATGTTTTGGTCCAAGCGCAATGGTGTTTCACCACTTTTGAAAATTCTTATGAACTTTAATTTTTAGAAATTGAATTTAATGAATAATATCAAAAAATATTTGGTCAATTAAAATTTTATTATTTTCAGGGACCGTTTGCTTTCTGACTAAAACATTGTATACCCTCTTCTACCATGAGGCGGTTCAATTATAAATAAATAAAATTTGTAAATACATTAAGTTTTATAAAATTGTGATTGATTAAATCACTTAAGCATACTTTTTATTGTTATATATAGAACTATATATAATCGTTTTAATAATATCAATAACAACAAAAGTTTAAAATGAACTGAGCGAAATCTTCATTGAAATATATAATCATTTTCAAAAAGGGCATGATGGCAGTATATCAACGACACGCGTAGTAAATAAAATCGCTAAACGCTCGCTTCCCTTCACGAAAGACCTCATTGAATCTGATAGAAAAAAAATCTATGAGAAATAATGCGTTCTTTGTCACGTAAATTCCAGAGTAAAACTCATCGACTTGTCTAATTTCAGCAGTCTCAGTAAGGAATTCATAATAGGCCTTATAGAAACCTCATAGAAAACAATAGACTTTGAGATCTAAAAAATTAATTTTGGTATTCCAGATAGAAGCCAGCTCTATTCGAGTCTGAAAATCCAAGTAGGTTCTGTTTATGTAAAAATCTCATAAAAACCAACAGATGTAGGTACTTCACGAAATCTCAAAAAATTTATTTTGGAATTCCAGACAGAAACCAGCACTTTTTTAGTTTGGATATCACAATTGCTTACACAGTTATGTGAAATCCCAACAGAAACCACTTCATTCTGCAATGGGACATCCAAATTGCTGACAGATATGTAAATTCCTATTAGAAATCAGCAGATATTCTATCTCGCAAATTTTTTCCTAACAGGCAGGCAGATTGAAACTCTTTGAACCTTGTAGATCCTCATACAAACTCTATAAGGTTCAATAAGGTCTTTCGTGGAGGGTTGACTAGTGCGTATTATGTCATTTTTCGTCCATTCGCGAAGAACAAGTCATTGTTTTGTTCCCGCTCCCGGCTTCTGTTATTGTGTCCAGTTTTATCCGTTTTATGAAATATAATATCGCAATATAATCCATAATTGAATTCTTGGATTTTAAGTTAATGTGGATTTTTATAAGAGATTTTGCATCGTGCTGCCTTAGCGGTAAGTACACATAAATGTTGTATGCACTATCTAAATGCGTAATCATAACCTCATACCTTTTCGTTTAAGAATGTTGCGTGGAATTTCAATAGTCATATAAACTCATCTTTTGAGCATTTTTACATTTGTTGAACTTTTTGCATGGTCACAAATTTTGGTAAAATTATTAATTATGTATTACGTTTCTTAAAGCTACATTAAATTATTTTTACGTCCTGCAATTATTATGAAAAAAGTGAGTTTTTCATCTTGATATACTAGATGCTTGGTATTTTTTTTGTAAATCTTATATTTGCTGTATGAATTAATTGATATGAAAGGTACAATTTTCACTCTAAAATAAATTCATGTGTAGCAAGACTGAATTTTTCAAATTTTTTATAATACAAAACTACTATACAAATAGGTAAAAACAAAAAGAATTTCAGCTTATACAATTAAATTTCATACAAAACAATAAATTTCATAGAAAATTGTGAAAATTTGTCCTAAATTCCACTAAGAATCAGTGCAGTATATTTTATTTATTTTTAAAATATTTTTCACAATCTAGGTGGTTATTAATTAAATAATTGTATACCTACATTCATTCTAACATCTAATACTTTTCAATTTTATAGACTTTCAATTTAAACGAAGTTTATAATTTTGTTTATTCACTACAGGTCATTAGTTCCAGGGCATTTGATAACTTTATAATAGCTATGACGATAAGGCTACCATCACTGTTTTCCCGCATATTATGCGCAGGGGTTTCATGCCAATCACGTTAATTTTACTCTTGTCCTCTTCTTGACATGTCCATGTCTCGCTACCGTATAGTACAGCCGGCACAAATAAAGTATTATATAAGGGTGTACTTGGCGTTTATTCAATAACAGTGTTCTATTTTTCCTTTCTCTCTCTTGAGTGTTCTTTACCTTATGACATTGTAATTCAGACTGACTAGATCAGTGGCCTAATCGCCGGTGTACGCGTTAAAGATCTTACTCTATGGTGACAATCGCCGCGCATCCCTTGACTGTGCGACGGCCCGAGGTGGTAAGCCCAATCTTACAATTTTGCTGACTGCAGCATCCGTTCTCACGCTCGTTGCGAGCGGATTCAGGCAAATATAAATATTCAAAGTCACATTACGTGACAGTTCACTATTTACGTAAAGTTTTTTTCACATCTTTTTGCTCCTCTCCCCTCTGTAACACATTTTTCGTGGTTTTCCTGTATATTTTCACAATTACCACAACATAAATCAGAACCGCTCCCCCCATATACTCACTATTTATTGTTATGTACTTTTTGAACGCTTCCTAATTTAAATCAATATTTAATAAATTTAGACCTGTATTTTTCAAAGAAAATTGATAGTTTAACACATTTACTAATTAATTGTGGAAGATAAACATCAGTTATTATTAGTATATATAATTTGAGGCCTACTTTGCAACAGTGCATTATGCTTCACTTCTGAAAAGGTTCATTTGGTACCAGCGCCGATCGGTGCACCGGCTGGACTGGCCGGCCTGTTAAAGACAGCGAGGGAGGGCTTTGTTCGAATATATTCCTGTAATCGCAAAACTATTGCGAGTTACATAATGTCGATCAAGGTTTTTATTGGAAAAAAGTCAAGCTTTCGTTTAAAATCACTTTAAAGAGTAATCAAAAGCGCTTGATATTGATTCTAAGTAGGAAGCGTTTACAAATTACATAACAATAAATAGTGGGGGTTTAGGGGGTGGGGGGTCTAATTTTTTATGCGCTAATGGTGAAAATATGCAGGAGAACCTCGAAAAATGAGTTACGGAGGGGAGTGGAGTAAAAAGGGGTGAAAACACGTTACGTTATTAATGAACGTCTCTGGACTGGACTGGTCGGTCTGTTAGAGCGCGCGAGGGAGGGTTTCATTCGTATATATTCGTATAACCGCATAACTATTGGGAGTCGCATAATGTCGACCATGGTGTTTTTCTTTTAAAATTACTTTCAAATAAATCAAAAGCAACCGATGAGTAGAAAATAATAAATAAAATTTTTAAATCGTAATTTGTTTATGAAAGTGAAAAATTAAAAAAAATGTATCTGATAGGATAGAAGGGCATAAAAGACCCTTCAGAAATCATCCATAGAAAATTCCATTCGCACAACACTATTGAGGTATAGGGATGTAACCTTGTCATCCACTTCGGCTCCTTCTGTCCTAGACAGTAAGCAAGAGCAGGAAATTTACGCGAGATAACATTGTGCAACATTGTTCCTTGGAGTCAGGTCTCTAGCCGCTGATGACTTACGCGCCAGACGGGACAGTTGGAAATACAGGTTTCACCTCTGGATACTTTTTTAGAGCTACCAATCTTTGTAGAATGTTATTAGGAACAGTGTTCAAGGACCACATGAAGTAATCTCAGAAGAACAGCCTTTTGGATCCAATTCGCGATTGAATGAGCCTGACGCTGGCAAGCTGGGATTTTGTTGAATTGACTAACAAATGAAGTTTTCATGCGTCCAAGACAGCCGATTATGAGAACTACAATATGGACTTTGTAGCCTTAGTACAGTCTGCTCAGCTCGAAAATAAGTGCTTGATATTTTGCCACTGATCATTCTCCACAACGGACTCAAGTTCCCCCTGGGTGCATAGCAAGACTGGCTTGCACGCTCGGCAGTTGCTATCGCCTACAGGTACATTTATTATGTTCTTGCGGTAAAATAAGCTATCTATAACGTCGTCTTGACAGGCAAAAAGAAATCTCTCAGTCTCCGATCTTAATCCAGCAGACTTGAGAAACATGTTGTACAGACCCATCGATAGCTCTTCTATACGTATAATGCTGTAGAATTTACCATGAAGGGCTTGTCAGCATGTTCTCTTAATAGAAGCGAATGTTCTGCTTCCTGTACACGACTTCTGAGCACCAAAGGTGTTAAAGATGTTAGGCCATGTGTAGTGTCACTGGAATCAAATCGGAGACCAAGCTCCTCTGTGGCCCTATCTGCGACATGGTATAGAAACGCCGCAGCATTGACGACTTCATGTTGATGTACAAGTCGCATAAGAGAATCGGTACTATTTAGAACTGAGTAGGCTGTAGCCAGAACCGTTCTTCGATGAAGACACTCTAAGTTTATCTCTAGGCTCTACCCCCTTCATCTCGAGGGAGGTATATTCATGGTACGGAAGATCTAGGATGATGACTTCGATGGACTGTCATCATCTTGCGTGTGCTTCGGTCAAGTTTCTTCAACTCATCGACGTTCCATTTGACTACATGAAACGTGTAGAGCAGTATATTAACGGCCAGCATATTGGTCGCCTGAATCTTATTCTTTCCAGATAATTCGGAAGCCCACATTTTTCTGAGAATTTGGCGATACCTTTCTTCAAGCGATACCTTTCCGTTCGGCGGGCCATATATGTATCCAGAGCTTTTGCCTCGGAGCACAATAAATTGAGACAAGAAGGAGATGCAGAAAAGTATCGAACTTAGGGAGTACCCTTGGAAGAGCCCCCTCTTATATATGATATAGCTGGTAGTCACTTGTCTTTTGTCAGATATTATGACAAATCTTGTCTGCCACAAGTGCATACGCTTTTTCATGCATCTCACTAATTTTGGATGCCCCTCCAGCCACTCAAGGAGCTTAATAAGTAGCTCATGGTTCGTGTTATCGAATGCCTGACGGTAGTCATTCCAAGCCATAGGCAGATTGCGTCGATACCTCATCGAGTCCTGGGTAATACACCTATCTATTAACAGGTTCTCTCTGCAACCTACCAGCCCTCTCTTGCATCCACGTTGTTCAACTATTGCACTCTATACCGGCTCGATAGATGTTAATATCCTCTCTTTGAGGATGCCAGTGAATAGCTTGTAGCTGGATTTTGGAATAGATGGAGTAGAAGTTTTTGATTTTATCTGGCCCTGGCTCTGAAAAGTTCTTAGTTCTAGCAATAACTTTCTTCACTTCGTCAGCAGTAATTAGTGGACACTCTTCCTCTGGACCTTGCAAACTTTGACTTGGGGAAAAGTCACGAAAAAGTGATATATCTGAACCGTCTTCATCTAGCTGCTAGGTATGTCCATATTCTGGCTTCCAGAAGGCTTGAATCTCCTCTCGACTAGGCGGAGTTTCAACGGCACATGACGTTTTATTGAACAGACGGGAAGGATGAGTAGAAAAGGTGGAATTTTCCTGAACCCACTTTACTCACTGTTCAAGGCGCTCTTTCGCTGTTGAAAGAGATCTTATTTTTTGCGTCCAGTGCTGCTTCATGATCAACAGTTTACACTTGTTCAGCATGTGATTTGCTTTCCTTAAGTTTCGAGCAAGTGCCCCAACTTTTGAAGTGAATCTTTTATTTTGTTGTTATGTAGCTAATCACGAACTGAATATTTGATGCATGCTGTCTCGCCGTTCTAATTTTAAACTGAAGCTGTGCAATACGCTTGCGAGTCTTACTCAGGCGTACTAAAGTATCATTACTTCTATTGTCGCTAAACAGGGAGACCGCCTTCTCGTAAACTACACAGTTCAGATTCTAGAGATTAACATCTTCGAAGAGCATATCGGAGAGAGCAGTTTTAGCTTCAGCTAATTTGTCCGTCCTAAGAAAAACTTTATTATTTTTATTATGAGAGAAGTTTTAGGCTCTGGAAGCTACGATCATGGTTCCTTAAAGCAACCAATCCCGACGCAACTGGAACGTGTTCGTCATTCACTTCTGCTTATTATCATTGTACTTTAATATTTGTTCACATATTTAAGTATATAATTATTTACTATTACACAAACAGTCGCTGCACTAATAGTCACACGCTATTAAAATTCTTAATCGCTGTGGGTTCCTATCTGTTTTTCAAAAAATCTGTTGAAAATTTTTGTTTTTGGTCGAAAATTAAACTATTTTGGTTAAAATTGGAACTATTTAGTTTACAATTATCTTTTCTTTGTTGAAAATTAACGTATTTTTTTGAGACTTGTTGAGAATGCTCGTTTGTTAGGGAAGCTGCTGTTGTGTATCTTTACCGTCATTTTGGCGTCGATTTTGTCTGGTTGACCAATTTTCACCTGAAATTAAGAATTCAGTTTTTTATAATATACATATATTTCAATGTTTAAAAAAGATAAATTTTTGACAGAAAGTGGAATAGCTGAGATGTCAGTTAAATGAATAACTTTTCAACCAAAATACATTAACTTCTAACAAAATACATGCATTTTCAACCAAATCTTCAATCTTTAAAGGAATTTTCAACCTAATAGTTCAATTTTCCACCAAAGAAATTATTTTTCAATGAAAAAGGTGAATTAGTCATCAAGAAGATTATTAATATTCTACAAAAAAAAAAAGATTTTCAACAAAATACAGACATTCTGTACCAAATAGCTGAATTTTCGACAAAAGAAAATAAATGTTAAACCAAACATGGAATAGTTAAATATCCAGTTAAAAAAATTAATTTATAACACCAAAAAATGTTCAACGAAATAGTTAAATTTTGAACAAAAAAAAAGTGTTTTTAACTAAAATAATGAATCATCAACATAAATAATTAATTTTTAACAAAGTAGTTCCAGTTTCAAGTAAGTAGTTGAACGTCGTACAAAAAAAAAGTTTTTCCTCTAAAGTGTCAAATTTTGAAGTGAAATTTGTTATATGGCAGAATCAAGGTATAAAGAAAAGTTTACATTTGTTATAGAACAGGCAAAAATTAACCGTTCGAGTAAGTTTTGATTTTCAAAACTACTATTGGAATGTAAATAATGCAATAAAAATATAGAAAAATGGTTATTTTTAATTTATTGTGAAAATACCGTTTTGACTGTTAATTAATAATGAAGAAACTTAATAGTTCTCGTGTCAAATATAAATTGAAATATTGTTGTATGCGTCGGTCTTGATTAAATGAAATATTACATAATAGATTTTGATTTCTTCTCAGTTTCATCATGCACCTAAATGTTTCATTTTTCTTACTGTTGAGGTCCAAAAATAAAATGCTTATATCAAAATAAAATAATCGAATATATCTAAGTGACAAATATGTCAAGGAAACGTGGTAATGAAATCTTATAGAAAATCCTAATCAGATTCAAATAGTTCAATTTAATTGTACCTTGGTGAATAGTTCATCAGGAAATACCTTGAAAATGTATTTTTGATGTTTTTTAAATATTAAAAGTACGGTGTCGGATAATTCTACACGCAGCGTGACATATTTTGTTAATAAGAAAGATGATCTGCTAATTTTAAAGAATTGTTAGTAAATAAAAAAAATTGTGTCATTATTATTGAATTTACTGGAATTTTCTCGCTACAAGAAAGAAACTTCTGTAAATAATATATGTTTATGAATCATATACGATTTTCTGTAAAATCTACCAGATTGAATTTTACGCTAAAAAAACATAGACTTTTTACAAAACAATTGAATTTTTAACACAAAAGTACGCTTTTGCAACAAAAAACCAAAATTTCAAATCTTCATGTTGAAAGAATGTTCTAAAAAACAGTTGAATTTTTAACCCTAAAGTATGAATATTATACAAAAAAAAAATTCACTTTAAAAAAAAATACTTGAATTTTCGAACAAATATATGAATTTTCAGCAAAAAAAGCTATTTTTAACTATGTAATTGAATTTCCTACCAAAAAAAAAAATTTTTGCAGAGAAGTACAAAAAACTAAAACCATTTTTACAGGAATATTCAAATAAATAAAATAACTTACATAAAAATTACAGGGATGTGAAATTTTTTCTATTATTGGTACGAATTTTGTACTTTGTTTGCATTTTATTGTATATTGTTGGTCATTTTCAACCAAATGAGTCACCCACATAACCTCAAATATCATCAAGCGTCACTTGCAGACGCTGCACAGAACCTTCGTTACATCGAGCTTACGTCCACATACATCATAGTAAATTATATCCATCCGTCAATTATATCCATACATTGTATAAGACATACTTACCGCCAATTGCAAGTATTTTGGCTCAATGATGAGATCTCTCGCCATCCGGATCTTCCCACAAAAGCTTCGTAGTTTCATCAATAAGCCGTTCTTTCTCTGGAATCGACGACAGCTCAACTAGATCTTTGGTTGAAGTGTTAATCCACCACACGAGAGCACACTGTTTTTCGAGACCCATTTTATTCATATAGAATAAAAATTAAAGGCGCACAAAATCGAAGCTGAACACACTACAGTATCAGACACACTACGTGGCGAAAAAACAAGCGGATCACTCCAGTCCATGCTCCAGTCGGTGCCGCGCCAACAGGTATAAAATTGCGCGCAATTATACAGCATTTCGTTTGTTGATTTATTTATAAATGCTTAAATGGAGTCGGGTGAGCGATCTGTAATTGTAAGAAAGTGTAGTGCTTGTCGTGCCACATTTACGCAGCAAAGCTCTCTAAATAAACATTGTAGTGATGTGCGTGGTGCGATTCAACTGAAGACTTGCTCTGTGTGAGTACAAATTAAATTTGTTACTTATAAATTTTTAGTAGGCCTCTATATACATGGTCTGAAGAATATAATCGTTTAAGTTATTTTCAAATTATTTTAAACTGTAACTGCAAAAGTTATTTTATTTTAAATAAGTCGGGTAGACAAGGAAAAACTTAATCATCGGAACAAAGTTTTAGCGTCAATAAAACGTTTTGTTTTTTAATGGTACACAATTTTCTCATTTTAAATAACTCAGTTTTATACATGCAGGCAATGCAACGATTCTCTGAGTATTGATACAAATGATGTTATAGGATAAATAATATAATAAAGTTTCGGATTTAATAACGAAGAAATTAAAAAATGGCTGAGCAAAAGTTGTGAATAATTATTTCAAAAAGAATAAAAATCGATATTGAAACAATTATTGAAATGAAAACGTCCTTTACTGTAGGCCCTATTCATTTGGAACAAATTTGAAAGGTACGATATATTACCCGTGCAGAAATTGCCCCGGTTGGCCCTTCTACAACAAGGTTTCTGGTCGGATCCCGGCCGGGCTACCCCTGGTTGGGTTTCATGGTCGGGAGCCGCCCGGTTACCAGCCGGGCCAACCTTGGTTAGTTTTCATGGTCAAAAACCGGCTGGTTACCGGCCGGGCCATCCCTGGTTAGATTTCATGGTCGACAGCCGACCGGACACTGGCCAGGATACTGTTTTTGTAGAAATTACACATTTTTCAAGAGCTTTTTCAAATTTCTAAAAAAAAAACAACACTTAATTCTTCCTAATGTTTTTACTTATTAATTAAAACTGTTATCGATTCTGCAATGTGTAGTAGCAGAATTGTTACAATTTTTACAACTTTGTCTATTTTCAGAAAATTTTTACTTTGTACACTTTCAAATTTACCGCCATGACTGACAGCTTCTTCGCCTGGCGTCGGCGTCGACACTTGCAACTATCGTGTTGTGTATTCATTTTTTCCTTTCCTACTTCCTTACCTCAAATCACCACGTGGTTTCCAACATAAAACAATGGATCGGAGAATCTAGCATCAGTGATTGAAACTCTTCTCTAATTTCCTCGCAAGAGTTTGATAAGTTCATTTTACATTTAACTGTGGCCGGGTTACCCGACCTGGTCCCGGCCGGTATGAAAGCCGGAATCCGATCAGTTAACCGTGACATTCTTAGCCGGATCCTGGCCAGTATCCCCGGCCAGCGCCTGGTTTAAACGGTGGCTATCCGGCCGGCTCCCGGTCGGTTCCCTGTTACCATTTCTACACGGGTCCTTCCAGATCTTTTTATATGAATATGAAAGAAAAACATTTGCTCGAAAACTCATGTATTTTTCTTGTAAATTCGTTCTTATGGCAGGATTTTTTTTAATATCAATTACACTATTGCATTTTTGCTTCGAAATCTATCTTACTTAGTTGTAAATTTATCTTTTGCTTGTAACTTCATGTAATGTGTTAAAATGCATCTTTTTTGGTTGAAAATACTTGGCTGCAAGCTGCACTACTTTATTAAAAATTAATTTTTTTTGTAGAAAACTTCTAATTTCGTTAAAAATTTATTTTTCTATTTAAAATTTTACTCCTTACCTAGAATCTAATGTATATTGTTGAAAATTAGTCTTTTTTGTTGAATATTTATTATTTTGATAGAAAGTTAATCTTCTTTGTTAAAAATTATCTCTTTGGTTAAAAATTCATGTATTGTGTTAAAAAATCGTAAAGATTAAATCTCTTATTGTTTGTAGAAAAATAATGGTTGGCATTAGTTATTCCATTAATCAATTTATTTCAAAGAAACTTTTTGTAAGCAATTTTTGTGCAATTTGTGTAAGCACTTGCATGCGCGTATACGCAAATCAGTTCACGTAGGAGAATCAGTCTCTACTTTAACGCATATTGCAGCACTTCTTCATTCAACGATGGGTGTTACCAGCAGTGCTTCGAACGAAGCTTTATCACAAGCAGCCAAGAAAATCGAAGAAGCCTTTAAAATTCTAAAACATGGCCAAGTATACTCATCAGAAGAGTCACACCTGCCTATACCTAGTTTTCCTGAACTCCCTAATCTACTGAGCCACAAGAATGTAAAGCAACAACGCTTCCATTCCACAAAAAATAAACGAAAACCACGTGATCGTAGCCTGTCAAAACCAACTGACATGCAGAAGCTCTCGATTCAAGCAGCTATGAATTCAGTAGGTTTGACTAGCAAAGTTATTCACACTGATTGTGATCATGATTCTGGTGAATAATCATATTATATATTAAAGCGACGATCAATGAATTTAATTTATAATAAATGAATGATTAAATAAATTTATAGTAAAATTGAATTTGATGCACGTGGGTGTTCAAAAGATAGAAAATTTGTTGGCTTGCAAAATTAATTTCTATTTGAAAATTAATGATTTATTAACAAATTATTGTTCGTTTGTAAAGTTGATTTCAGCACTAAAATTACATGCTTTTAGCGGCAAGGTGATAGTTGATAATGAAAAATTGCCATCCGATATTATCAGTTTATTAAATAAACGAATTATATAGCCAAATGCATAGTGTCAGCATTTATAATGAAACCGAAATCTGTTTTCTCTCCACTTCACTCAAATTATGATGCCATGAATGTTTAAGGAGAAAAAATATTACGGATCTCGATGTTGCAACTTCAAAACTAGTTTTAAGGGTTTGAACACAATCTTTATATAAACCGAAAAGTATGTTTATATCAAGAAAAAAAAAAAATATATATTTATATACATATTCTTATACATACAGACATATATATATATATATATATATATATATA
>JAABKJ010006605.1:0-21784 GCA_011634705.1 Andricus grossulariae
CTTAAAAAATTAATCTTTTTGGTTTAAAATTCAACTATTCCAGTTGAAAATTCATCAGTTTTGTGGAAAATTAATTTTTTCCGATGAAAATTTAACCATTCCATTTTTGGTTGAAAATTGATATTTTTAAGTTCAAAATTCAACTGTTTGGTTGAAAATTGGTCTTTTTCTCTGAAAATTCATTTATTTTCTTGAAAGTCGTCTATTTTGGTAAAAAATTATTGTTGATTGGTTGAAAATTCAACTACTCTAGTTAAAGATTTATAATTTTAGTTGAACACTAATTTTTTTTTTTAAATTCAATGGTTCCAGTTGAAGATTGATCATTTGTTCCTTTCGACATGTAAAAATTAATGTTGAATCTTTCCCCTATTTTCCCCTTTTTCATGAGAAAATTACCCTATTTCCCCGTTTTTGAGCTCCTTTTTCGCTGTGATCCCTGTTATTTTCAAAACAGGACTTTTAAAAAATTTTGATATGAAAAGGTTTGCAATTCTACTTATGAAACTTAGAAAGTTTCCAAATGAAAACTCAATAATATTGAACATTCTAATAACAAAATTTCAATTTGGAACCAAAAATGAAAATTGTTTAATCTCAAAGCCTGGAATTTAAACATTTACATCATTAAGATATTTTTTTCAACAACGAGAAGTGACTGAATATTTTTCTGAAATTCGAGTGAACCTATAAAATTTCGAGGGTTTTCAAAATTGATCATTTATCATTGCAAATTCAGAAGCTTCAAGTGCTGAAAGTTTTTTTTTTTACGGAAAATTCCGTAACCATAGGCAGTGTCTAATTTTTACTGTGTTTCAATTTTTAAGCCTATTTTATTTAAAACATTTAGTATTTCGAACGCTCGGAATTGGAAAATATTGAATTTTAGTGTCTTCCATTAAAAACTATTTTCTTCCAAATATACTCTAGGTAAATCTTCAATATATTGCTACTGAAAAGTTTTTTATTTATCAAGATGTAATTTATCTTTTACTCATTACAGAATAAATAATGAGATTTCTAGGCATTTTTGAAGACTTCACCAATTATTTTATAGATTGCAATGAACAGACTTTAATATTGTGAATAATTCTGTAAGTTTTTAATTTCGTCTCCGCTAATATAGAATGTTGAAGTACACATTTTTTGTGATATTGAACTTATAAAGTATAAAAATTATTATTTGAAAATTTCGATGTTAATTCAGTTTCAGAATTAGAAATTGCCATGGCCATATAACGGATTTTTCTCAAGGGTTTCACCGCTCAGTTTTTGAGAGTATACCAGATTACAAAACATTGCAAAAGATTTCAAAAGGTTTCAAAATATTTCAAAGATTTTAAAATGTTTAAAAGGATTTTGATAATTTTACAAAGATTTTAAAGATTTCAAAGCATTTCGAAGATTTGAAACGATTTCAAAGAGTTTCAAAACATTTGAGAAGATTTGAAAAGATTTCACTAAGATTTAAAATAATTCAATAATTTCAACGAATAAAAAAGGTTCCACAAACAAAGATTTAAGAAAAATTTTACATATATTTCAAATTATTTGATAAATATTTAAAAGATTTCACAAAAATTTCGAACATTTCATAAAGATTGCAAGGATTTCAAAGATTTGATAAGGCGCGTACACCAGATTTCAAAGGTTTCACAAAGATTTCGAACATCTCCAAATATTTTAAAACTTTCCAAATATTTTAAAGATTTTAAAAAGGTTATAGTAAACCAGATTTCTAAGATTTCAAATGTTTAAAAATATTTTAATGATTTCAAATGAATACAAAAGATTGCAGAAAGATTTCCCAAATATTTCAAAGATATTTATAAAAATTTAATAAATATTTTAATAGAATATAAGAATTCCAAATGATTTTAAACGATTTCACATATTTCACATATTTTAAACGAATACGAAAGATTTCACAAATATTTCAAAGATGTTAAACTATTTCAAAGGTTTTCAACAAATTTGAGAAGATTTCAAAAGATTTCAATGATTTCAACTGAATACAAAAAATTTCAAAAACAAAGATTAAAGAAAACTTTCACAAATAATTCAAAGATTTCATAAAAATTTCCAAAGATTTCAAATAATTTCACAAAGATTTCAAATATTTTAAAAACATTCAAAAAGATTCTAAAAGATTTCACCGAAATTTCAAGATTTCACAAAGATTTTAATTATTAGAAGAGATTTCAACGAATTCACAAGGATTTCAAAAGATTTCAAAGATTTCAAGGATTTCAGAGACGACTTATGTTCGCAAAACATTATGAATTTGTTTATGTATGGTTCTGCTTTCCTTAAAAATTGTTTGCCATTAAAAAATGAAAAGGCTCATTTTTTATATCTATAACAAATAGTTTTTTCATTATTTGATGTAAAAAAAGAGACCTGCAATAACTTGACTTCTTGTCCTGGAAAACCTGAAAAAGACCTTGAATTTCGTTCCTAAAAATCGCTGGACATCCTGTTTAAATTGAGACACTTTTTAACCATTTGAATTTGAAATTAGTCATATTTAAATTGTTTAATTATATCTGCAATTTGAATTAAAATTGTAGAATCATGATCTTTCAAGATTAAAAATTGAAAAAAATTGGATAATTGTTCAATTTCAAACAGCTGCTAATTTGAATTGTCTAGTTTCTAAAGTTTCAAACAGAACTTATTCAATTTTGAGTTTATAATTCAAATTTAATATTATTCAGTTTTTAAAGTTGAAATTTTTTTATTTTAAACTTTTAGGGATCAAAATTTCAACCAGAGAGAAATATATTGATCGTAGTCAATTTTAAATTGTATAATTCCCTGCTTTTTGGTTTTGAATCCTTGTTTGCTAATGCCACTCTTTTATATATTATTTATTAATATTTTCAATTTGAAAATGTTTATTTTTATGTTTTTAAAATAAAAAATAAAAAATGCTATATTTTGTACACTTTCAAAAAGTGTAGAAAAAGTATACATGAAAGGGAAAAATAAACAAAATGGACAATATTCTTTAGAAAGGGGAAAGAGTTACTTTCTGAGAGGCTCAAAGTAAGCATTTAAAAATGTAGAGTTTTAATAAATTATAAGTTAAGACAAAAATTTAAAATGTTCTGAACTTAAGCTTTGAAGATTGAACAATTTTAAATTAACGGCCTGAAAATATAATATGATATAAACATAAACTTTCCAAAATTAAAATTTTTTAAATAATTTTAAAATTCCTTATTTCTGAATAAATGTTTAGTAATTCTAAGTTCATTTGCAGTGTCTTCAATCCATTAAAAAAATATTACTTTGATTTTTCATTTAAAATGCATTTTTTATATTATATTTATTAGATTTATCTGAATATGCCTCGGAAGATTCTCAAAATTTAAGATTAAGATATGAAGAGTTATAAAAATTTAATTTGGACGCTTAGAGAAAAATATGAAACAAATTTTTGCAATATAGGGAGTGGGAAATTAAATAACTTGAAGGTTTGAAGCAATTCCAGCAACATTGATACGTCCCTGAAATTAAATTTTTGTCAGTTTTTTGGTATAATAGATACGCAAATATTCTGCGGTTTCACACAAATTCATACAGGTGTTTTATTTTATTTTAATAATTTCTTATTATTTATCTCATTATTTTATTTATTATTGATTTTATTGAAAACAGTTACATTTTTAACTAATGAAAATCAATATTGAACCAAAAATAAAATAGTTAAATTTTGCAGTTAAAAAAAAAATATTTCAACTAAACACTATGAATATTCAATCTTCAACCAAAGAGATGAATTTTCAACTAAAATGATGAATCTACAATAAAAAAATGAATTTTTAACAAAGTAGTTCAACTTTCATCCAAGTAGTTAAGTTTTCAACAAAATGCATGAATTTTTAACCGAGTGGTTGAATTTTCAAATAAAAAAAAGCATAACATATCCACCAAAAATGGAATAGTTAAATTTTTAGTTCAAAACATTAATTTTCAACCAAAAATAAAAAGAATTTTCAACTAAAGAGGAAAATTTTTAACCTAAGAGATGAACTTTCATGCAAAATGATGAATGATCAACTGGAATAGTTGAATTTTCAGTTAAAAAATGCATTTTCAACCAGAAAATAAAAAGAGTTCAAGAAAATAGTTAAATTTTCTATAAGAGAGATGAATTTTCAAGTAAAATGATGAATCTTTATTAAAAAATCGATTTTTAAGAATGTAGTTAAACGTTCAACCAAGTAGTTGAATTTTCAATAAAGAAAGATTAATGTTTAACTAAAAAATAGCATTTTTAACCCAAAGAGAAGAAATTACTGAAAAAAGAGATGACTTTTCGAACCAAAAAGAAAAGCAGGGACAATATTTTTGGTAATTGATATCTTAACTTCAGAATTAATGTATATAGTATTTTTGTGTAATATATTAACAATCAAAACGTTGCATTTTTCTCAAAAATTACCAATTTCTGACGAAAAACAGTAACATAACCTAAATTTGTTCCCAATTGTAAGTTTGATTTTTTAAGTAAATTCATTTTTGTTTAAAATAACTGATTTCCAGTGAAAAAAGCGAGAACATCTTATGATAATAAATTCATAAGTTATAGATATTCTTTGAAATTGAATGATTTTTGATTTAAAATACCGATTTTAGGTTAAAACGCGATCATAACCTCAATTAGTTCAAAAGAATTTGTTCTTCTTTTAAATCCAATGAAACGAACATTAACTAAAATTGTTGGAAAGTTGTAAATCTTCTTTGAAATCTAATTGTTTTTCATATTTTCAATTTTTGTTCCAAATAACAGGTTTTTTGTGGAAAATGTAAATATAACCTGAATCCGTTCAGAGATTGAAAATCTTGTTCGAACTAATTTTTGGTGTAAAACGCTAAAATAACGAATAATGTAAATAATTATTAAAAAAAAAATTTATCTCTGAAATATAATAATTTTTTATTGAAAATACCCATTTCCGGTCTAACATGCTAACATATCTTAAAATTATTGAAAATTAGAATCTTCATGATGATTTTTGTTTAGAAATTCTAATTTCCGGTGAAAGAACTAACACAACCTAACTTTTTTTTTTAAATATTAAGTCTTCCTCGAAACTTTATGATATTACATTACAAATATTTTTTTAAATATACTAATTTCCAACGAAAAACGTTGACATAAAACATGCATAATATTTGCAAGAATTTATTAGATATAATTTGAAACTGAATTTAACCGTGAACAGCAAAAAATTTGTGGGACAGACTTTACGTAATTTTTCAAATCCTTAACTGAAAATATTGAACACTTTTCTTGATTATTATCTTTTTAACTCAATATATGTGACATCCATGAATCTCAAATATTTACAAAATGTTGTTAATATTATATAGCAATTTTTCATTTTCCATTTATAGTTTGGGACAAGTGTATTATCAGACATTTAAAGCACTTTCTCATTTATAATTTCTAAATGAATTCGTCTAAAATTTTGAAACTTACTAAATTATGCGTAAAGTAGCTGGAAAAGAAAATAGTCAACTTATTGACAAGCGCCCTTACATATATAGTTTTGATTGTTTTTTCATTTAAAATTGCTCATTTTTCAACAAACTATTCCCTTTAGTGAAAAAATAACCCCTGATTTTCTCCAGAATTTAAAGAAAGTATTTAAAGGTATAACATTCAATTCTGAAAATTTTCAGATTTTTATAATAATTATTATAGGTCGCTCAATGTAATTTTCTTTAAAAAAAAATTGATTTTATATCGAATAACTAGTTAATAGACTTTTGTGCCCAAGTAGTTCGAAGTTAAACAATTTAATTTCAAGATGTTTTGAAAAAATTCTTCTTCTAGCAATAAATTGTTCTAGATGCTAACGTCAATTTAAACATTAAATCACAAAAAAATATATTCTCAAATTTGAAGCTTTCAAAGTCAAAGAATTGTTCAATCATAAATCATTTTCAGTAAGAAGTATTCAATTGCCAAAATTTAAACTGAAGGTCTCTCAAAGTAAAATTTTTTTAATGTTTAACTGAAATTCCGTGTAAATAAAGTATTTCAAACTGGAAGCATTTAAAATTCAACAATGCTAAGTTTAAGGCATTCAAAGTTAAAATATTTTAAATCCTGAACCGCTTGTGTACTGAATAATTAAAAATCATATCATTTAAAAGTTGACGAGTTTAAATATAAAGTGTCTTTTCAAGAACGAAAAATTTAATAATAATAAAAAAATCGAACATGTTTCAAGTTTGCACTCTATAGAATCGAAAAATGTTATGAGTTCAAATGCAACATGCATATATAAAATTAAACACGATTTTAGGGAAAAATCTTTTAAGTAGTTCAAAGTTGAACGAAATTTCGAGTTTCTTCAAAATTGTGAGATCTTAAATGTGAAAGTATTTAATGTTATAAAATTGTAAATAGATGCGTTGAAAAAAATCAAAAGAATTTTTATTTCATAGTGGCCATGTAACTGAGAAATTTCAAATTAAAAAAAAAACATATTTTTAAGTTTTAAAATTTAATGTTTGTAAAAATATATCTTGGCGTCCTCCATAAATTACGTGACGATGCTTTATCATGATTCCATAAAACGCGACGTCACGCTTGAAATTATGGTATTATCATCAAGAAAATATTGACTCTAAATTTATATGATAAAAATTATCCACGCGAAAGTTTCCTAACCAACGTGTAATGCTTTGCGCATTGTTTTCCTGCTGATTTATTAAAAAATGAACAACATTTCAGGTTAATATGAAAAACAGAGGTGGGTTCCAATCGTGACGTGACCTTATTTAAAAGGGAGGGGGATTCGCCTTGTGTGACTTGGCGTGTCGGAGGGGGAGAGATCTACATATTTTTTCTAATAAAAAACATTACGTTATGTATGGACCACGCCTTTTAAAGCATTCATTTGCAAAATTTCAAATGAGACCACTCTGGAGGAAATGTAGTTTTATAATTAAATAAACAATTAAATATACAATAAGCATTACAATAAAGTACAATAAAAAATTGTAATTTTTTGTAAAAAAAAGTATAGTGTCGTAAATGGGTTCGAATAAAAGAAAAAAATTGTAGTTTCTAGTCGATTTTTTTCAATTTTCTTTTAATCGTAGAAAACTATAAAAAACTTCTACTCGATATTTCAAAATTGTTTGAATGCGACTAATTATAAATATTTACAAATGAACAACTTATTCAAAAAAATGAGCTGAAAAAGTTTTAAAGATGATGTCCAAGTAATAGGTTTTAAATAACAAAAATGCCAGATTTTGTGGGCCGACTGAAAAATCCGGAAAATAAAATTCCCGACACTGTAAGATTCTCGAATTGGAAAATTCTCGAATAGTATAATTCCCGAACAGTTTATAATAATACCTAATTGGAACATTCCCGACAGAAAATTGCCGAATTATAAAATATCGCAACTATAAAATTTTCGAATTTAAACAATTAAAAAAATTATTTTTTGTTCAATATTATTTATTTATGAAAATTAATCAAACATTTATATCAAAGAAATGTTTTTTAAATGTTTAAAGTTTTTCAAATTCTATAAAAAAATAAATTTTAAAATACGTGCGACTCGAACGAAAAAATAAATTTCTTCCTAAATTTTCTCCGAACCTAATAACATTTTCCAAACAAACTTTGCAGGATTTAATGCGAAGTCTTTTTATTATTATTTTTTTTAATTGACAATTCGATTTTGGAGAACATTTTTTATAATTAAAAAAAATATGCACATTTTCGAACAATATTTTTCATGCAGACAAATATTTTGTTCACCTATTGTTATTTTAAATTCAAAGAATAATTTGAAAAAACTTTAAATATTAAAAAAAATTCTTTGATCAAAATATTTGATTATGTTATTTTTGTATTTCGGGAATTTCATTCTTTGGGATTTTTCAGTCGTCCCGTTTTAGGGACAGTTGCTAAAGTGCCTTAATTTTTATAATATGAATATGAACCTTTTTCCCCCTAATAAACCGCGAAAGCTATATTGAATTACTGTATCTAATAAGCCCAAGGCAAAGGCAAAAAATGAATTTTAAGTTAATTTTAAATAATTAACATTTTTAATAGTTTTTGGCTTTAGTCTCAACTTAGGTGTTTATTGTATTTTGCTATATTATTATCATTACATTTTGAGATTTTTCCCCTGAATTCTGCCCTATAGGGTCAAACTGTGTAAAATGTCTAAATACTTACAAACATTTCTTAAACATGATTATTTATCATATTATTTTATTTATATTAAAATATATACATTTTGGAGAAAATTCATATTTTTGGGTTGACAATTCAACTGTTTTGCTGAAAATTCGTCTTTTTGGGTTAAAAATTCTATAATTTTGATGGAAAATTCAACTATTTTGTTGAAAATTAACATTTGGTTGATAATTCATATTTTTTGTGGGGAATTTATATTCTTTGATTGAAAATTCAACTAATTGATTCAAAGTTGAAATCCTTTGTTGAAAATTCATATGGAGTTTTTCAGATTTCAAATTGATTCAAATGGCGTGATGTGAAAAAAAATCTTTCACTTAAAAATTCTAATAGTGTGGAAACGTTCCTTTGGATAAGAAAAAAACAACTCCAAATATTTTAAAATATTAGAATATCTTCTGCTTCACATTAAGAGTGACATTTTCTACTTTGCGATTTTGTAAATAAAAAGAAGATTATATTCAAAATCTGAAAAATATTATTAGTGTTAACAATTTTCGTTATTTGTATGTTTACATCCGATATTTTGATTTACTTTTTTTTTATAAAATGAAAAATAAATATCTTTATAAAGCTTGGATAGTACTTGCAGACCAATAAAAATAGCTAAATCAAGGAATTAATTAACTAAATTATTAAGGAACGTTTTATAATCTTAAAAAGGTTTTTTGATAATGCTCACTAAAGAAAGAAGTGAACAGGCATTTCAATTTTTTTGTAAATAAATGAACAAATACGCAGATATTATTCATCGTTTGTAAATATAAGGTGATATCTCCAAAACAAGGTTATTATTAATATTCATGACATGAATTACTTCCTGGATATAGGTTTTCCCGAGTAAGGAAAAGATAATCGAACAAACGACGATAAATCCATCCCAGATGATTCCTCAACAATTAGACAAATGTTGTATCGCAAAGACACCAGAGATAAAAGAACAATTCTAATAGGACCATGAAGATGAAACCATCTAACTGACCATACAACATTTTTGAATTAGTGAACCTATTAGCTTGAATTTATGCAGTTTTTATGGCATATTGAACACCTAATTACAAAATACACAAATTTTAATATATATATTAAAGGTTACACAATTTTAAAGGCGAGATTTTAATGGGATAGAATTTTTTTGTGAACCAAGGGTCAATAATCATATTCCTCGAGTCTTCAAAATGCTTAAATCATGCCTCATTTCGCATACAACATTAGGAGTCTTGCGCGCGTCTATTAATTTTTTTGTATGGAAAAAAAACTTATTTTTTCTATGTTATTTATATTTAGTTAATGTTACAAAATATTTGTATAAAATAATTAGAAGGCACCACAGATTGATGTATATGAAGCCTCCAATAAGGAGCTCCTTTTTATTTGTTTTCTCTGCTAAAGGAGTAATGGATTTCTCATAATTTATTTGTAGGTCAATTTTGCCATCGTTATCATCTCGAAAAAATTGTGAATATAATTATAATTCAATGTTCTATAATTGGTTCTTAATTTTTTTTAAACTTAACTTATTTGTAAATTATATTTTTTACCTTTTTTATATGAGGAAAACTTTGTTGATATTGGAAATAAGATTTTCGGTAAAACTGAAACATCAATTTGAAAGCTATTGAAAGTGTTAGTTTCTTGTTGTTATCAAACAGTTTGCAACTTTATAATAATTTTTTCTAAAAAGTTATTATCCAAATGTGCATTTATCCATAAATAAACATGTTCCCAATCTTCAAATTCGCTGAAAATGTAGATTTCCTATGAGATAATAGAATTATATGTACTTTTCGATTTGCAGAAATATTACTTTTTTTTTCGAGCATTTATTTAATAAAATTAGTTTTTCTTAAAATTTTACATGTTCCCGACCTGTGAAAGGGTTTCAAATCGACTTTAGTCATTGAGGAAGTACGTTTTATGTAACTACAAAGTTTCAAAAATATTAGATGTAATAAAAGATTTTTCCCCCTGTTGACTGGCCTATTATCCATTGTGCAACGCTTGGATCTACATTTGGATTAAAATTTGACTTTAGTGTGAGAGGGTAATGTTGGTTGAAGGGGCGATACTGGAAAAAAAGGTATGTGGGCCATGCAAGGGGGGGTGGGGGCTGGAAGTACCTGGTGGTTCTTTCTTGTACATGTTGGATATTTTCAGATAAAGAAAAAAAAGATGAAAGAAACACCATTTTTCTTTCCAAAAATGTAGTTTTTTCAAGATTTGACCTTGAAAATTATATTTGCGGTTATTTTAATGGCCATTTTCATAATCGGGATATCAAAGTAAATCGATATACGAGGTTAGAACTTTATTCTAGTGTTCAAAAAGAATTTCGTATTATATGTGAATTAGATAATAAAAATTTAGGCCGAGCTTAAGCTTAAGGGGGATTAATTGTCTTATTGTTATCTTATCTACCTTAATCTTTATTACTTTTTAGATAATTCGTAGGTGTACGGACTTACGAAAGTTATGAAATTCATAAAATCATTTAACTGAATTGGAATAGTTTAAAATCTATGCATAATTTCGGAAAACCGGTAGCTTATACTATACGTTTAGGATGACCTTTCAAAACTATACTGCGTTTGGTATTTTAGACGTTTTTCTCTTAAATTTATTTCTCCTAATATAAAATTTAAGGGTCACTTGTTCCCGTGTGCACTCAGAGGGTTAAGCTAGAAAATAGGTATAATCATTACATGTGACCCTTTAGGTTGAAAAATGAGTCACCGGGGAACTTTTGAAGTTGGAATTTCGAAACCCCGCTTTCGAGAAAAACGCTTCTAAAATTCTTGCATTGTTTGTAATCGGTTGAGATCTTCTATTTTCTATGAAAATTAAAAAAAAAAATTCTATTGGTTTAAAAATTGTGGCGTGCTTTTTTTATATGTACACTTTTTGCTAGCGAACAGTAATAAAACATTAGAAATTAAAATAGAATTATTGTTTCATAATTTCTTCAAAATGTTCAATTAACATGCTCATTTTGGATTGAGATGAAATATACACTTTTTTTTTGAAAAAGTGTACATGTTTTTTGCACATTTTTAAAATGTCTAAATTGAGCAAAAAATTAGTATTTCAATTTATGTATTTATATTATTTTTCACTAGTCACAACTGTAAATTTATAAAATTCGCCATAAAAAAAATTAGCATAAAGTAGTATTTTATGCATTAGAAACAATTTGTATCGCAAGGAGAGGGTGAGACTTCAAGAACACCCTCTTTTTCTGTACCACCCTATACATTATATTTATTTATTGTCTTACGCAGTGAAATCTAATAATAATGATAGATTTTACAACAAGCGGGATACAGCGTCGAATCGTTTGGGCTGAGGACAAAAAATTGTGGACTGGCATCCGAAAAATGTTTGAAATCGGTTAATATCTTCTGTTCCCTTTTATGATTTGAAAAATAAAAAAAAAACATTCCAGATGGATCAAAAATCATGGTAAAAAATTTTTTTTCTATCCATCTGGAATTTTTTTTGTTCATTTTCAAATCATAAAAGGGAACAGAAGATATTAACCGATTTCAAACATTTTTCGGATGCCAGGCCACAATTCTTTGTCCTTAGTCCTTATCAAATTTAGCAACAATAATTGTTTAAACAAATTGTTATTGTGTATAGATATCTCCTATATTGGTACTAGATAGTTGCGGGTTTTTTGTTGTTAAAATTTTTAACTTTTTGTCTACTTTTCAATTAGAGTAAGGTATTAGTTAATTCAAGTTACCAAAATAGTTATTTCAGCAATTTGTTATTGTTTATAAATATCTTCTCGTGGGTAAGTTCTAGAGACGAAAGTCAGCAACAATATCTACTACAAGTGGTAACGGAGTACCGGAAGCAATTTCTGAGTGCAGTAAGTCTACCTTGTCCCGTGAGATGTTATAATCAATTAATTATTTATTTGAGGTATTTTGATTCTTTATACATGTATATTATTATCGACAAGACGTGTTTTCTCCAGGAAAGGAGAGGGGCTTCTTTCACGCTTTGTAATAAACTTCTTATTGTAATTCGAAACAAATTTTTAACAAGTCCTAATTATTCCATTCTTTGTTTTTGTATCTTGTGTAAGGTATCTTTCTTGATCAAATTAATTTTTTGTAAACATTGGGAAAACAGCAAAAATAATTCACTTAAAAAATACAATACTAGGTAAAAAATGATTCTTCTTGACGTTCACTTATTATCTGTTCATAACTAAAAGGCAAAAGCAAAACTAAAGATTTCACAAAAAAATTGTTTAAATCAATCAATTGTTCAAATAAGCATGTTTGTCATAACTTGCATTATATATTACTTTACTAAGTAAAAAGTGGAAAAAAAGTTGAATGTTTTTAGAAGAAACGGCAACTATCTAGCATTAATAAAGAAGCAAGTTACAAACAATAATAATTTGTTTAAGGAATTATTTTTGCTAAATTGAATTATTAGTAACTCACTGGAATTGAAAAGGAGACAAATAGTTGAAAATTTCAGAAAAAACACCAACTTTTTAGCATTATTCAAATTAAATATTATTAGCAATAACAGTAAATTGCTTAAACAATTCATTTTCTTAACTTTAATTAATTATTTACCTCACTCTAATTGAAAATTGGACAAAAAGTGGCAAATTTTTTAAAAAATTGCAATTTTCTAGCATTATTCTGAGAGAATATTATTAAAAATAGTAATCAATTATTTAACTTATCATTCTTGTTGACATTAATTAAGTATTACTTCACTTTAATTGAAAATTGAACAAAAAGTGGAGAATTGTTGAAAGAACCGCGACTTTCTAACTCTATTCTAAGAGAACATTGATAAAAACAATAATAAATTGCTTGAACAATTTATGTGAAACTCTAATTATTAGTATAAAGTAGTATTTTATCTATAAGAAACAATTTGCATTTAAAAAACCGCAGAAAAATCATAAGTAGCGCCAAAAACTCGCAGAAACCATTTTTTCACTTATGGAGATTTTTTGAGAACCTATAAAACAGACTTTTGGGGGTGATATTAAAAAAATAATATTTCTCTATCAAAACCCACAGTATTACTTTGCAGTGGTTTTTAGGTTTGGAAAACGTTGTTTTCTTGTGTCATTTTAGGTGTAAATACTAATTTTTACAGCCCTTGGGATCAAACCAAAAGAAACTATTTTTATGATCGAACAATTGAAATTGTTATTATTATTTTTTTTTAGCTACGGTGCACTTGTAACTGTGTTTATAGAAAGGAGAATTACGACGTAGCATCCTAGAAGTATGCAATACCGCTTCTTTATCTAGAACAGTTTTTTATTTCATCATTTCGGAAACTTTATAGGCATACGTGGAATTATTATCTATAAAAGTAAAAATGTTTCAAGTTTGCGTGTTGTGAAAAAAAAATTTATAAAAGTTGAATCTTTGTTTTAGACTTTTACACATTACATAACATTGTCTGACATTTTCAAAGTAAGTGGATAGTACGTAAATGAATAGTAGAAAATTACTATTTCCTTGGAGATAATATGTATATGAATTTATTTAGCGTCGTATATAGATAATTAGATATATTAATTAAAATAAGGCTTAGAAATGGGAAACGTGACAAATAGAGATGCTTAATAACGTCATGCGATTGTGTAATATTTTCAACTTTATTGAAATAATAAGATGACAGTATTATGGAACTTTTAAATAATAAATAATATGACGTATCTTGGCGAATGTGACGCGGCACCTCCTACGGCCTACACTATAACGTGTTTACAAGTCATTACTTCAAAATGAAAAATAAGAATTATTTAAACACTGATGTAATCTATTTAACCTAAATAAGATTCATGTGTAAATAAAATCATACCTGTCACTCGTTGGGTTGTTCCCTTCATGGTCACCATTTTTAATAATAAAGGCATCGACAAGAAAAGTTATTCAAGAATTTTTCAGTAACAGAAATCGCTTATTTACTTTAGAAAAATAAACTTGTAGGTCATAAAAGGTTCCTCAATAGGTCACTCGATAAGTCTTAAAGACACGAAAAAATACACAGTACTGTTGTATTTCCAATATTAAAAACATTTGCCTCATACATGTAAACAAGGCAAGTTTCAGTAATATTATAGATTATGACTTTTAAGAACTCTTATGTATAACCTTCATCATAACCTCCTCAGAAAGCATGTCTTTTTCTTATGCGGACGTTTCATTTGATATTTGGAAATGCCAAAAACGAGAATGTTAGCATGCATCACTCATAATGATATAACATTCTTGCTTTCTAGCTTCGACTTATTTATTTATCCATGGCTTATTCGACTAGTTTAAAAAAATAGTTTTTTAAATATAGTACCAAATTTATTAATTTTTACGTGGTACATCGACTGACATATTTTAAAAGTCTATGACCAACTGTAATTATAATAAATGTTAAAAACAATTCCTCTGTGAACCCACAGTACTACTTTGCAGTGGTTTTTAGGATTGAAAAATGTTTCTTTTTTTGTCATAATACTAATTTTTAGAACACTTGGGATCAATGAAAAAACTAATTTCATGACAAAACAAGGGAAATCACAATCATTCGTTTTTTTATATATGCTATGTATGGAAGTGTGTAAACGTGTATTTTTATCTAAATTTTTTTTTATTTCATTATTTTAGAAATTTTGTAGATGTGCGTGAAACTTTTAACATCTGTAAAAGTAATAATTTGTCAAGTTTGCGTATTGTGAGATAAAATTTGAGGAGAGTTTAATAATTGCTTTAGGTTTATACACATTAAATAACATAGTTTGACATAGTTTGTTTCGAACCACGTAAAATATTTTTTACGCAAACGAAATTATTTGTGTGAAGTTTGTCGCAAAAGTATAATATTTTCTGCAAAAAAATTCTTTTCGAGACAAATGAAAATCCCATTAACCTTAAGTTTAAGAGGAACTTTCATTTGTGTTAAGAAACATCCTTGTGACACAAGAGGACATTTCTCTGAGTATAAACTATTACTATTTCATTAGTAAATCACTCAATCACTAATTCCATTAGTAAAACTTCCAATAGTTTTGATTTAGCCACTATTATAGGTATTTGGTCAATTACGTTCTCATAGAAATAGAGCGAGGTTTGTAATTACGTAACTTTTCAAAGCAACTTCTTTAACATATTTGGATATAATTTGACCCTAGCATCTCGAAAATATAATTCAAAATTTTTTAATTCCATTGTGAAACACCGGAACGTTTTATGACCTACTAGTATCAATTTATGAATTTTCAACGAAATTGTTTGCTCTGTTTATATGAGAAAGCTTTTTTCATATGTGAAATATAATACTACTGTAACTTAAAATGATGTTGGTTATTACAAGACACATTGATTGACATTTTGATGGTCTCTCTGATTTTCTGAAAATAAGATTGTTGGTAAAACAAAAACATCATCTTTAAAAGTATTGAAAGTATCCGTTTTTTAACATAAACAAATCGCATAACAAAATTTGCGCTTTGAATTGAGATGAAGTTTCAGATGTCTTGCCCGAATTTTTTTTATCAAATCTAAAAAAAGGAAAATGTTTGTCCACCAAATAATATCAAATGAGGGAGTGAGTCTTAAAGAGTCAACATTTAAAATTTGTTTGGCCACCCTAATTTAACGTCATAACATTCTTGGTTTCTACCTTAGAGTTATTTATTTATCCATGGCGCATTCGACTGTTTTTACAGATAATTTTTTAAGGATATTAATGACGAGGTAAATCGACTGACATATTTTAAAAGTTTATAATCAACTGTAGTTATGATAAATGAATAACAACATTTCTCTATGAACCCACAGTACTACTTTGCATTGGTTTTTCGATTTGGAAAATGCCTTTTTTTTGTCATTGTAAGTGTGAATACTAATTTTTAAGAACCTGTGGGATAAAAAACTACTTTCATGACAAAATAATTGAAATCGTTATCATTCATTTTTATTTGATCTACGCTGTATTTTTAAATCTGTGGCATCCTAGAGATATGTAATACTGGTTTTTATATCATTGTTGTTTTTTTTTTTTTCATGATTTCAGAAACTTTATAGAGATACTTATAGAATAAATGAGAAATGTGACAAAGATGGTAAAGATTGATAACATAAAGCGATTATTTGACATTTTTAACTTTATTGAAATAATAAGACAGTATTGTGGAACACGTAAATGGGCTACGTGACTCCGTCCACATAACGTGTTTAAAAGTAATTACTTCAAAATGGAAAATAAGAATTGTTTACACATTGATGTAATCTATTTAACCTTACTTTATTCACGTGTGAATAACCACCCACTACACGTTGGATTGTTCCCTTTAGAGTCACCATTTTAAATATAAAAAAGAACAATCCACAAAAAAAGTTAACTAATTAGTCAGTAACCGAAATCACTGAAGAATTAGTCAATATTGTCGCTTACTGATTTTAGTGAAATAAACATGCGATTTTTTTACTATTTCATTAGCGGCTATCTATAAATTACGTAACACTTTTTTTGGGGGGGGGGGGGGGGCTTTCCAGGTCATGGGTGTAATGACCATGTATGTCTATTCCGTCAAAAATTATTACGCTGTAGATATATAATGGCCATTACATATCAGCTCATAGATATATGATGGCCATTACATGCCTATGGGCTGTACACGGGAACTTCAGGTTCGCTCCACAGGCATGAGAAACGGCAACATTCATGCATGTGTTATGATTACTATTGCATTAATAAAACTTCCACTCATTTCAATTAGCGAGTAGGTATTTCTTTAACTGCTTTCTCATAGTGGGAGGTTTATAATGTCAAAAATAAGTAAGGAAGAAGCTCTAGTGTGAAATTTGCATCTTCACTGAACCCGAACTTCACCATTTTCTAAAACCTAAAGTAAACTAAATTTTTTTTTTACTATAGTAGTTTAGTTTCTGATACACTAAAAGAAGCAAAATAATGTACGTTTTTTATGTTTTTATGGTCAAAGGCAGCTGAGTTGCGGTTTGTAAAATGTACTAGGGCTTATTTTTTGGGGTTGTTGAATATTACTGTGGGGACTAGGATATGACTTAGAGTCTTGGGTAGGTATCTGAATTGACTATTTTTTATTTTTTTGGCTGTTTTGGATAAAGGCCTCTGAGATAGGTTTCGTTAAGTATGCTAAGGGGGGCCTCAGGGGTTGTTGAATATTGCATCGGTAATTGCGATATTAACTAGAGTTTTGGCTAGATGTATCTGATAATTATTCTTAATTTGGAATTTTTTGGCCGTTATAGTTAAAGGCAGATGAGACAGGGTTCGTTAAATGTACTGGAGGTTTTATTTGTGGGGTTGTTGAGTATTAGTGTGGGAATGATCATATGAGCTAGTGTCTTCGGTAGGTTTCTGGGTTGTTTTTTTATGTTTGTTGAATATTTTTGTGTGGATGAAGATATGAACTAGATTCTTGGGAAGGTGTCTGGGGTGATTAATTTTTATTTCAAATTATTTTGGCTCTTTTAGTTGAAGGCAGTTGAGATGGGGTCCGTTAAATGTGCTAGGGGTTGTCTTATGGGGTTGCTTAATATTACTGTGTCGATGATTATATGAAATAAAGTCTTGGGAAGGTGGCTGGGTTAAATATTTTTAATTTGATTTATTTTTGGCTTTTTATTTGAAGGCAGCCCAGATTGGTTTCGTTAAATGATTTTTGATTATCACGTTGGGGTTGTGGATATATTTAAGAGTCCTGCGAACGTGACTTGTGTGATTATTTTTTATTTGGATAATTTTTCGCCTTGTTTTGTAAAGCCCGCAAGTGTCATTAACTTCTGACTTACATTTTTGTTTTGTTTAATATTTATATTTTTAATTAGGGGCAATTAAGTTTCTTGGGGCTATTCAATATTACTGTGAAAATCAGGATATGAAATAGAACCTTGAGAAGGATTACTCATTTCCTAAATTATGTTTCACAAATCATGTAAAAAGTCGTTTATCATCAAATAAAATGTGATAGACTTTTCAATATAATGTATGACTTTTCTCTCAATGCAGGAGTCATAGAATAGTCACTTGAAATTGAAGCCATTTTTTTTCTGTGTGCAGAGTCGAACAAATGATCGCTTATTTGAAGCATAGCTTTGGTTATTGCCAATAAAAATTGGTTTAAATCAAACAAAATTCACTCAAACGTTTTTCTCATCGTTTTGAGTTTATTTACTCTCTACGTTCAGTTATATGGAAAGAGCGGAACGTGTGGTAATCATCTTATTTGTATGTGACAAACAAATATAGCTTCGTATGTAAATCTTAATAACCCTGGTAATTTTGTAGTTGAGGCTGAGTAATAATCAGTATAAAAAGCCGTGTTTTTCTTTCTTTCATATATTGCAGTCACGCTTACGAAATTTTTCTAAAAAATGAAGATTCTCACTAGGACTCTGCTCCTTTCAATCGGGGTTTTTCTTCTTAATTCTGTCGGTAAGTGTAGTAATATAATATTTCGAGTTTTACACTTTTATCCTAAAATAAAAATGTCGCGTAACTACACAAAAAGCTTGTGGGACAGACTTCCAAGTGGTATTTTAAATCCTTAACACTAAAATATTGAACCCTCTTCTTGATTATGATCTTATTCAACTTAAAATAAATCATATTTGTGGATCTAAAATATTTGAAAAATGTTATCAAAAAATGTAGCAATTTTTCATTTTAAATTTCTAGTTTGTTACAGGTGCGTCACCTGATATTTTTTGTACTTTTTTATTTATAATCCGGGTGGCGACTTGACCGGCAAACCGGGAAAGACCGGAAAATGAACGGGAATTTAAATAAAAAACCAGGAATTTACTTCTGATCGAAGCAAAATTCAAGAAATATAATTTCTCTTAGCACAGGGAATTCTTCACATGGAATGGGAATTTTTCAAAAGAATTATAATTCGGATTTAGAAGAAAGGAATTAAAAAAAATCCCTCTTCCAAGTCAGAATTCCTCACAATTTGAAAGTTCCCTCTTCTAAATTTTAGATAAAGAAAGTGCTTCAAGCAATTTTTGTAGTAAAAGTAGTATTTCAAAGAAGAAATATTTCTGAATTATAATAGAATTTTTTTTACATTGTTCTTTGCCAATTCATCTTTTTTTTTAGTTGAAAAATGAAAATTCAACTACTTTGTTAAGTGTTACACTCTTTTCTTAAAAATTATTATTTTTTGTTGAGGATTCATCATTTTAATTGAAAATTCATGTATGATTGAAAATGTAACTATATACTTGGTTGAAAATCAATTTATTTTTTTTTGTGAAAATTCAACTATTTGGTTGAAAATTGATATTTTGCATTTAAAATTTCAACTATTGGTTAGAAAATTTATGTACTTTGTGGAAAATTAGTCTTTTTTTGTAAAAAATTTAATCTTTAGGGATGAAAATTCATCTTTTTGGTATTAGATTCAACTATATTTCAGTTGAAGATTCATCATTTTAGTTGAAAATTCTTCAGTTTGGTTGAAAATTAATTCCTTCAACTGAAAATTTTACTGTTCCATTTTAAGTTGAAAATTGATCTTTTCTAGTTCAAAATTCAACAATTTGGATAAAAGTGTGTCTTTTTTAATTGAAAATTCAACTATTTCGTTGAAAATTCACGTATTTTGTTAAAAAAACTTTTTTTTTTTGTAGAAAAGAATCTTTTTCTTTGAAAGTTAATCTTCTTGTTTAAAGATTCTTCTTTTCGGTTAAAAATTTAAGTATTTCAGTTAAATATTCATAATTTTAGTCAAAAATTCATCTCTTTGATTGAACATTCATTTTTTGACTAAAAATTTAATTATTCAATGTTTGGTTCGAGAATTATTATCTTTTAGTTGAAAATTCGTTTTTTTTTTTTTTTGTAGAAATTAATCTTCTTGGTCAAAAATTCAATTACTCTAGTTGAAGATTCATCATTTCAGTTAAAAATTCATCCTTTTGATTTAAAATTCAACTATATCGGGTAAATATTCACAATTTTATTTGAAAATTCATCACTTTGTTTGAAAAAGTGTTGAAAGTTAGTTCTTTTTGTTGAAAGTAATTTTTTTACTGAAAATTTAACTTATACCAATTGACAATTCCATAGTTGTAGTTGAAAATTCATCTTTTTTTTGTTTTAAAATTAATCAATTTAACTTGAAATTCAATTATTTAAGTTTTGGTTGATAATTTATTTTTATCGTAAAAATTAATTTTTTTGTATGAAAATTCAACTATTTCAGTTAAATATGCATTGTTTTAGTTGAAAACTCTCATGTTTGGTTTAAAATAAATTTTTGTAACTAAAAATGTTACGATTCCATTTTCGGTTGAAAATTATTTTTTTTTTTGGTTGAAAATTATTATTTTCTTATTTCAAAATTCAACTATTTGATTGAAAATTTGTTTCCCTAATTAAAAAGTCAACTATTTCGTTAAAAAGTCATGTATTCTTTTGAAAAATTGTATTTTTTGGTAGAAAATTAATCATCTTGTTTAAAAGTTAATCTTTCAGGTTAAAAATATTGAAGTGTTTCAGTTAAGTATTCATCATTTTAGTTGAAAATTAATCTTTTTGGTTAAAAATTTAACTATTGCAGTTGAAGATTCATAACTTTATTTGAAAATCCATCACTTTGGTCGAAAATTGGACTATTTTGTTGAAAATCCACTTTTTTTGGGTAGAAAATTAAGCTTTTTATTTGATAATTAATCTTCTTGTATAAAAATTCATCTTTTTTGTTGAAAATTCAAGTGTTCCTGTTAAATATTCATCACTTTAGTTGAAAATTCATCTTTTTGGTTTAAAATTTATTTATTCCCGTTGAAGATTCATAATTTTATTTGCAAATTCATCCCTTTGGTTGAAAATTGAACTATTTTGTTGAAAATCCGTTTTTTCTTGAAAACTAAGTTTTTCAATTGAAAGTTGAACTATTCCATTTTTTGTAAAAAATTGATATTTTTTAGTGGAAAATTTAAGTATTTGTTACAAAATTAATTTATTTTGCAATGTTTTGCTCTGTTGGGTTAAAAGATGTTCAGAATAGGTCCGTCCACTCAGCACCGCCACCAAGGAAAAATGAAAAATGGAAAACGCCATATTTTTTTTCTTTTTTTTTTTGCAAATTTTATGATAAACAAATTTTTTTTGCGCTTCAAACTTCCGAGATAAGGGTGGCGGCGCTAGCACAACGTCCACTCAGCGCCGCCACCTATGAAAACTGGCTAAACATTATTATAATGAAATGAAAGATTAGGGTATATTTTTTTGCTTTTTTTTTGCTCGCCGAAAACATATGATACGTATTCCAAAAAACTACCCCTAAGTCATACATTGTGATCATACATTGTTCATTGTTCATTGATCATACATTGTGATCAAAAGTGTTATAAAAGTGTAAAAACAAACTTGAACTACGTAAAGGTGATCCAGAACTCTAAATTAATTATTGAACACTTGGAAATTTACCCTTTTTACAATTTCTCCCAAAAACTACCCTTCCACGTAAATTTATGTAGCGGAACTTACATATACTTA
>JAABKJ010006606.1:0-21783 GCA_011634705.1 Andricus grossulariae
ATTCATTTGTCAAGTACTGAAAACATTTTCCTTCTTTATTCAAAACTTTGACGAATTGTTTCATAAGTCCAAGTTTATCATACCAGTAGTCCTATACCTTCTATCTGTACGGTTTGAAAACAAAATACGTCTGGTTGAGAAGGAAATATTTTTTTATTAAGGGCGTGGAACCGGAACTTAACCTTAAAATTGAATTGCCTCATTTCACTCCATAAATACCAGAATCACATCTGTTTTGGATAATTAAGGTTTATTTATTTTTTGATATACGTCCGGTCACAAACGCCCCCTTCTCTTTTCAACTCCCCCTTCCATTTTACAATTCTCCATTTCTTTGCCAGGTGCATACGTTTAGACTCGACCATGTTATAAGCGTTTTACACAAAAACTTTTGAAATTTCCCAATTTTTCACTTCAAATACAAAATTGATTCAAAACAGGAATAATAATCATATGGCTGATAATCCCTGAGTATTTATTTCAGTGTAAATGCAGTGGAACGCTAATCCATTTAAGTATACATATTGAAGTCACTTTCAACTTATTTGCGCTTTCGTCTTAAATTAGCTTAATTTCAGTAAAATTGCACAGTTAGCTTTGAAATTAAATAAAATTGTCAAACTTCACTTGATTTCATTGAAACTCAGGTAGAATTACATTTTTAACCCAAAATTTATTTGAATTTAATTTACTACACCTAAATATAAATTATTTAGAAGTTACCCACTAATGATAAATAATAATAATGTTTTTTAAAATGTTTACTAATTACAGTAGTAAGAATTTTTACTGATAAAATTGGTAGAAAATGACTTCATTCAAAATAATTGTTTGCTTACTTTTCATTTATCGCACTTTCATTAAGTCTATTCAGTTAGAAGTTGTTTTTCTTAATTAGTCAAATTCTAATAATTATAGTTAACAATACATATCAATTCAGTAGACTAGGATTTTGCAAATCCAGCTGAATACCTTCTTTGACCTCCCTAATAGCACGGAACATTCCAGGAACGTTCCCGGAACGTGTAAAATGTCCGCCGCTTGGGAACGTTCCAGGAATGTTCCACTGGAACGTTCCAAACATAAATTACTGTTATTGTTATTATTATCAATAAATATCGCGTAAACCATAAGTGATAGATCAAAATCGATGTCAGTTTATGATATGGATATCATATTATAGTGCAGTATATGCGGTACTCAAAACTCAAACATGACATCAACATATACATGTAAAAATCTCTTTATATCTAATACATGGAAAAAATAAGTTGCCGAAGCTTTACTTGACGAGACACCCATTCTAGGATAGGCCACGTTTTTTTTAGGATCTCATATATCTTTTATTAAAGAACCGCCAACTTGATCGAAAAAGTGAAAAAAGTCAAAGAATTTATTGAAACACAATCTAAGAACATCAGTTCTCAAATTTTTATTCAGCAAATTTTGACAAAGTTTTAGACAAGAATTCAATTTTTGATAAAAAGTCCTCCGGATTCCAAAAGATTTGAAAGAAAATAACTCTCTGGCACAGACACGAATAATTGATTTATAAGTTGTCGAAGAATTCGTTGACTGTCTTCTACATATCTACATATGCACAATGTACAATCACATAGGACGCTTGTGTTAACGCGTAGTGACGCTCATGTGAAGTGGTGTATGCATAAGTCTGAATGTAGTCGCGGTAACCGTCAATTAAGAAATGAGCGCAGAGTTAAATTCGAATCCCACCGCAGAATTATAACTTATAAATTATAAAAATTAAAACTTATAAATTACAACAGAAATATAACTTAAGCGGAAGTCTATGTGAATAACAATAACATCATAAAATGTAACCACGAAATAATTTTTTTAAATTTGGCAACACTGTTTTCTAAAAACTCGTTAGGAGTCATCGAAAGTTTCATTGACTGGCTTCGAAGCATTAGTATGTGAGTTTTTCAAGAACTCTATTCGTCTGCTCTTCACATTTTCATTGACAGTCCTTTATACTTTCTAAAATTCTTTCTACCTTTTGAATATATATGAATCAACATTTCTAACGACGATACTTCCAATTTATGAAATACATTTAGCCCTGTCCTAGAGTGGTTGAATCAGTTATTTAACATTTCAACAACTAATTTTTTCCGTGTATATCTTGCTTCTTCAAAAAAGTGACAGATGGCATTACAAACTAAAACTGTATTGGTCACTGGAGTTTCATCAGTCTTAACCAATCTTTCCTGCACATGAAGTGAGCTTTTTCTAAGTAGAAGACAATGATCTTGATTTTACACAGAAATTCGAATTTCATCACTATTATTGAAGGTTCATGAGGCATATGGCTGATGTGCGTGTACTTTACAATAAACGATATATTCGTCAAAAATTATCGGAGTTTCAATGTTCAGAATTTCCTCTTCCATGACAAACAATTGAACGTCAATACACAAAAGGATAGATGCAAGCACAAAAAATTTTGAATCTTTTTATCCCCCTTTTGCGAGTGGTGTAACTTCGAGGCCCAGCCTTGTCAGCAGCAGCACGGTTTAAGGTGTTGACCCTTTGACAGCTCGTTGTCGACTGATGCGCTTGCGGCATGGTAAAAAAGTATTATAGCTGAAGCCAACATTTTTATTGAAAACTACACCCATTATTATAAAGACTTGATGTGTAGTCTGATTGTTATAATTTTTCACGAAAATTAACCTAATTTCTTTCTTGATCAACTATGCGGAGCGTTATATGATCTATTGCGTGCACGGCGACTGGTAAGTAAATGACATGGGATGGTACTTTCACTATTTTATATCCAGGTGGCACCACAGGAAAAAATTCATGAATAGTATGTACTTTCTGACCATTAATGTATGCACCTGTTGTTATGGTACACTCAATACACAAAGAATTCACTTTTATGATTGATACCGGTTGATCAGATTCATAAACTTGATTAGCTTCTATTCTGCGTGAAGAAAACCCCAGCAAATGACTGATAGAATCTTTAGGCCTTCAATTTATTCCGTGACTGCAATAAATTTCACCTTTTAATGTATTATTGTTTTGTTTAACATGAATTTCAATACCCTTTTTTACTAAAGCATTCTGTATATAGCGCTTTATATTACTTATTTCATAACTTCCTGTAGGTATTTTAGTTATTTCATTACTCATATAAAATTTATTTTCACCAATGTCTACATTGGGTATCGAATTGAAGGTTAGAAATTTCACGAGTCCAAGCGCGTAATTTTTGTAAGGAGACAACTCAATCGGAGGAAAAAAGTGAGTTTCCAGGATTGAAGAATTTTCCGATAATGTTAGTGTCAATAAATCATCCATGACGATTGCTAGCGTTCAACTTACTTGAAATTGCAAACTTCAGCACTTATATAGATTGAACGTAATTATAGATTTTAATTGATTGCATAAAAATTGCAAACATAAATGTCCACACATGAATGTATCGTAATTTTGATATCTCTCATGATTATACCTTATACTACCAACACCGAAATACTTTAAGAGGCCCAAAGGTGGCCGAAGAGAACCGAAACCATCGAAATAAATTATTTGACTGTCAATCTTTTGCCAAGCACACCAATGTGTTCCTGATCCTTTTTTATCATCAAGGTTAACAATAGAACATTCATACTCGTATTTATGTGGTCCACCTTTTGGTAATCCATTTCGCATAAAAACACCTCGAAAATACGGAATCTTCAAAGATTTTGCGAATTTGAGTAAATCTGCATCAGTTAAGGCCCGATGAGGTAGCTTCACTTTGAGTTTTTTGACATGCGTTTAAGTCCTGCTCCCTGTTTATATGGCTTTAGATAAAGCCCTAATTCTTGCCTATATGGCTTCAAATAAAGACCTTTTCCTAAAGAAATGGCATCCATCGCTTCATTATGTCGTTTACTCTCTGAAAGTTGTTGTTTTGCCGAATTTGCATCATTCACTGCTTTATCTATTCCAGCAGCTCCACCAGCTAACGCCCCGGCAGCACTGAGTCCCGCAAAATCGGGTATGAGAAAGGGTAAAAATCCTTCTACTTTGGCTGGTACAGGTTAAATACGAGGTTTATTCACATTTCTTCTTCCACCAGCCTTCATTGCAACTGCGCGTGCGCCTCTAAGTGCAGATTTAATGGCAGTTTGCGTATTATTGCTTGAAACCATGGACTTTTTAGCTGCAGCGACCATTTTTCTCAGTGTAGTGGTAGGTTTTCTATTCTTGAGAGCCATCCCCAATTTTGATTTCATATTCATTCTATTTGCTATACCCCAAGCAGCCGCCTTTTCATATATTCCTGCGTCCTTAGCAAAGACACGTTTCCAAGCCTTTTCAGCTAGTATACTGTCAGCTGATTTTCTGGCCTCTATATTTTCTCTATTCTGTGAGTAGGCTATATCGTGCTCTTTGCAAGCTGCGTTCAGTGGATTTATCCCAGGATCACCTCGTGCTAATCGTTTTGCTATTTTAGTACCTTGTCCACAGTACTGATAACCGGGCAAGTGCAACTCAAACGGCAAATTGTTGATGATTCTCTTGACCAAACCTCTTCCACGTCTTGCCTGCTTCACGGTTCGTTTACGACTGACTCTTTTGCTCCCGTAAACGATCATATCTATACAAGGGATACTTTCAGACTGAAGGGTCAACCTATATAACCAAGATATTGATAGGTTTTCTAGTCAGTCTTTGTCAAAATGCAGTTTAAAGCACAACCTGTGAAACTACCTATCCAGAATTTTGATTCGCTTGTTCAAAACGAGAATAGAGAAAAACGAAATGGACATTTGCTGCCAAACAGTGTACGAGCAATATTTTGTGGACCTTCCAACTGTGGAAAGACAAATGGTTTGCTGGCTCTACTGATACATCCAAATGGACTAAGATTTGCAAATATTTACATCTACTCAAAATCTCTGAAACAACCAAAGTATGAATTTTTGGAAAAAGTCCTTCAATCAGTAGATGGTGTTGTGTACTATCCTTTCAATGAGCATGAAGAGGTTATAGTGCCAAGTGAAGCAAAACCACATTCAGTCATTGTATTTGATAATGTGGCTTGTGAGAAACAAGATAATATGAGAGCATTTCTTTCCATGGGAGACAAGGATGTCGACAGTTTTTACTTGAGCCAGACATATGCCCATATTCCTAAACATCTTGTACGCGATAATGTTAATTTACTTGTGTTATTTAAACAAGATAACATGAATCTAAAGTTTATTTATGATGATCATTGGAATACTGATATGGCTTATTCAAAATTTAAGCATATGTGTTCAGCTTGTTCGAATAATGACAAGTATGGATTCGTTGTCATTGACAAGGATAGAAATCTTAACCAAGGTAGATATAGGAAAGGTTTTGATTGTTTCATAAATCTGGAAAAGTAATATATACATATGTTGTAAACATTATAGAAACAGTCACACGTCAGACGTTGATGTATCAACGTGTCTGCACGTGAGGAAAATTTTCAAAAGCAAAAAAATATTTTGCGACAGATTGCTAGAGCTAGTGAATCAATTCGACGAAAACATAGGTTAATAAAGTTAGGTAAAGAAACAGTTGAGCGCACATTAAGTGACACTTTCAAACCCATTGTTAATCCACTCGTGAAAATTGTCGGTGGTGTCAAGAATATTAAAAAAAAAAGTTGAGCCAATTAAAAGCAAAGAAGAAGAAGAGGAAGCAAAGAGTAAAGTATAAGAAAGTATTGATGATGATGATGATGATGATTTGTCATATAAATCAGTTTATGATGAGGAAGAAGCAGACGAGACCGAAGATCTCAGTAACTTAGAGTTATCGACTCGTAGTGAAGCGGAAAATAAATCAGAAACGCCTACATCTTCATGGATTGTTGATGGTGATGCAAACAAGTATCTCATATTATTAGGTGAAAGAAGTAAAGAACACGATAATGTGTATGGAGTGTGAAAATCAACGAAAGATAGATTAATGATTGGAGATTCTCCGATAAGTTTCACCCCAAACTATATTCATGTGGGTAATTTGAATTTCCCTAAGAGTAAGGGTTTTCTTGAACTTTTATTTAAAAAAGTTCCCGAAGAGTCCTCTATAACTCCCAGTGATCTTGACAATTATAGACGAATTATCATTGCAACAAACGCATATAAAAAGCATTATAAACCAGATGGTGAACTTCGTGACAATAAAACGTTTAAATATCAAAAATTTATAAAGAAACTAATTCCCACATCTCCATGAAAAAATACAGATAGACGAAGTAAAAGTCGAAAATCATTATCAGGTAAAGGTATGATGTTAATAAGCAAAATGAGAAAAAATTGTTGTTTGATGTATACCAAAATTTCAATGTGAAACTAGCAGTCAAGAAAGCTAAATTTGAAGTTGGAGATACAGTGTTTATAAGTAAATTTAAGCATGTTTTTGAGAAAGGCTACACACCGAATTGGACAGCCGAAATACTTACCATAACTCATGTTAAGAATACTGAACCAGTGACGTATATGCTTAAAGACTATCAAGATAAAGCTATTGCAGGTAGATTTTATGAACAAGAAGTTGGCAAAGTTAGACATCCAGACATTTATCTTGTGGAAAAAGTACTGAAAAAACGTGGAAATGAGCTTTTTTTAAAATGGCTAGGTTTTGACGACTCTCACAATAGTTGGATAGATAAGTCTAGTTTGTAAGTATCTTTGTATTAATATTAAGGTTTTTCTTCTGAATAGAGTTGATTATTCTCAAACATATATATCTTTTTGACGTACACATCTACCTAACCTTAATGTAGTAAATGAAAAAGGCAAATTTGGTTTAAATTATATTCTTATTCAGATTCTCATACTAATAAAATACATAAAAAATTTTTAATGTATAAAGGTATCATTCACACATCTGAGTTCTGGCAATTTCTCAATCACTTCTTCACATACATTCTGATTGTAGAAAGTAATTATTTCAAGAAACAGACTTTCAAATCGCATGAGATTAGTAAATCTAAGTTTTTTCATTGCCTTATTCTTTAAACTTGTATAATTTCTCTGGATATAAGATTTTACACTTTTCACACAAGGTGATTTTACATTGCACCAAACACCTTCAGCGATGGTTTCGATGATGACATATTTTGTATGTTGAAACGGCATAAGACTCTGTTCCAGAAGATACTGGTCGATACAAATACTGACTTCCCGGAGGACAGCAAACGTTGTTACTTGTAGTACAAACGGATATTTTTGGGTTTCTGCAAATTGCTCCAAATCCACTATATAATCTCCAAAAGATGTAGTCGATGCATTGCAGCTTCTCTTGACCATCAAAGTACAGTGAAATAAGGTTGAAGTAACTTTTGAATAATTTCCAGTCTTCAGGATTCAGGGTTATACTTGCACGAGGATGGTTGACTAGCAGTTTCACTGATGAGGAGAGCTTTCCATCTTTTTTAAAATCAGCACCAATGATAATTTGCTTTGTGAATGATGAATTCAGATTGTATGTAGTTGCATGTAACATTTTATTTCGAGGCATATGAGGCATGATGATGATGTTGATTGCACTGAAGGCCTTCAGACACTGAGTGATAGTTGAAAACTGTAAACTTTATATATTCTTCTTCATAAATTCGATTAAATTGAAGCGCCCACCCAAATACACTATTTCAAGGTGTTGATCTTCACAGACTTTCTTCGTTTGCATGAACAGGTCTTCATCCTATTCAAACAGTTTTGCAATTCTTTGAGGTAGAAAAAACGGAGAATTTGTTTCCTATGATCACGAGCTTTTCACTGCTTGTTATCTTCAAGATTCACAGTTTCAAATTCCCTTGTTAGAGTTTGTAAGTTTGATCGGACTTGTATCACTTGTTTCAGTTCTCGAATGTTCTTCAGTAACACGTTTAAACGACTTTTCAGCGCTTGATGCTTTTCTGTCTCATAATCTGACATCTGCCAACAAACTGATGAGAGAGAAGAGCTGGTCTCCTTTTATAGGCGCTTACCCCCCTCTACCAAATTTCTGGAGACTTCTACACAGTATTTCATTGTATGATGCAACAATGTTCTAGAACGTTCTACACTATAATCGACTCGTTCGGGATATAATTTTTGCAACGCAAAAAGTAATGCGTCATTACAATAAACTTGAAGTTGTTTACGAAGGAAATTGCGCATCATAATTTGATGACGTCATCAAGAATATTCTAGCATCTTTTGTGCATTAAATGAATGTCCTATCTATAAGAAAGTAATAAATAATTCTTATTTTTCTCTTTATAACCTTAAACGTGTTTGCAGAACGTTCGACATTATAATCAGCACTATATTTATGCAACGCAAAATGTCATGTGTCAATACAATAACCTTGAAGTCGTTGTCGAAAGAAAGAAATTCTTTCCAGAAATTGCGCAGTATAATTTGATGATGTCATCCAGAATCTTTTGTGCATTAAATGAATGTCTTATCTATAAGGAAGTAATAAATCATTCTTATTTTTCTCGTAATAACCTTGAACGGTCTCCATGCAAGCCTCACGCACACACACATCTGGCCAGAACCGGCCCTGCCTATCTACTTGTCTCAATACAAAATATATAACTATTGTTTAAACATAAATGTTGATTAGTTATATACCCTACTAATCCTGGAACATAATTAACAATATTTCCTGCAAATTTCATCAAAAGATTACGGTGAGTTGAAGTAAAAAAGGCCAGAAAAATTATTTTTCGAAAAGACGGGTATTTCAGTTTACTTCAAAAACGGAAAAAGCTATACATTTTTTGTTCAGAGAATAAATATGTGCAATTAAATTTCTTATACGTTCATGTACTTTTAAAATTGAATTTCTAAACTGGATTGAAAAGTGTCCAGAGGCCAACTCCGTTCTGCGAGAAAAATATATAGTTTTATATATCAGTTAGGGAAATCCCCTGTGTTGCTCATTTTACAATGTTAGATATTTCAATATCGGATATTTTTTCGGGGCAATTTTCTTTGATCAGGAATTTGAAAATTAACTAATATGATAAATTGAGACATTTTCTTATTTGGGTAATTTTCAGCAATTTTCTATTAGGAATATTCAAAATAACCAAATTTTCTATATTCTTTTAGGGCATATACGTTCATGAAGGAAATATTACTTATGATGTATTTAATTACACCGGACTCCCGGTTTCAGTTCAGTTTCGGGGGTTGCCTGCAAATAGCCTTGGCCACAAGGGCCGCCTGAACTGTTTCCAATTAGAATGCATAATATTGCGCAATATACTCGACTTAGTACTCGCGCACTGCCGCCCTTCCGAGGCGAGAGTCGCGACCGTCTCTCATGCTGCGCGCTGAGACACTGCGTGGGCCTACAGTTCTAGGAAGGCCGAGACCAGGGGGACAGATTCCGAGAGTTGGGCGTACATCAGTTACATCAATTACAGTGCTATCTTCAATTTCAACAACTTTTCTAGCCATGGAAAAATGTAATTGAGTTGTGTTCCAAAGTATGCGGTCGAGAGCAGTGCACCATAATATTGCGCACTGTTGCACGCGCTATTATTTTTGTTGACATTGTTCCACCCCTTGAAAAAAATAAAAAAAATAAAATGTTATGACGGATATCCTAAGGTATGTTTGTGTAAAACATGTCACTCTAGAACATAACCTCAAAAAAGCGAAAAGTTTAAAAAATTTGTAACCTTTAATTTTTTCTAACATTTTTTTTTTTTTTTTTTTTAATAGCCAATAGTCTACAATTAGCACACAGTTTCAGGGACGAAAAAAAAATCGAGTTCGTTAACCAGCTATTTTGAATAGAAAGTCAAAAAGTAAGGGGACTTGCAAAATTTTTTAGACCATTTTTTTGTAAATTCATAAATTCCATGGACGGCCGCCCGTAGTACTAGAAAATCAAAACAAAATAATCTTACAACTTTTTTCAATGCGAAGAAAATTGACAGAGTTATAGCATTTTCAACATCTCACCAAAAAAGCGAAAATTAACATTTTAAGTCAATTGAAGCATGCTATGAAAAAAAGTCAAGAAAAGAAAAGTATTACTTTTTGACAGTCCTACAAGATTCTCATGACGACTTTTTGAGTATTTTTAAATAATCGAAAAGTCAAATTTTATTGGCACAAAACATAATGAATTATTACATTCTCATCGTAATGAGAAGGTATTGGTTTTATGTGAAACATGACTTTCGTGGATTCAATGAAATGTCGACGTTTTGACGCTCCCTGAGTCAGAAAAAATAGTTTTTACGTCGGTGTCTGTCCGTCTGTCGTTGTCGTCTGCGTCGTCATCGTCTGTATATCGGATAACTTTCGAAAGACTAATCGGATTGGATTGTGCTTTGGCACAAACTTTCAGGGACGAAGAAGAAATATCGAGTTCGTTGATCAGCTATTTTGGATAGAAATTCAAAAAGTCAGGGCACATTCAAAATTTTTTAGACCATTTTTTTCAAAACTCATAAATTCCATGGACGGTCGCCCGTAGTACTCGAAAATGAAAACAAAATTAATTTCACAAGTTTTTCCAATACGAAGAAAATTGACAGAGTTGTAGCATTTTGAAAATATCCCCGGAAAAGCGAAAATTAACATTTTAAGCAGTTTAAAGCATGATATGGAAAAAAAGTCAGGAGAAGAAAAGTGTTACTTATTGAGAGTCCTACAAGATTCTCATAACGACTTTTTGAGTATTCTTAAAAAATCGAAAATTCAAATTTTATTGGCACAAAACATAATGATTAATTATTACATTCTCATCATAATGATAAGGTATTGGTTTTATGTGAAAAATGAATTTCGTGGATTCCATGAAATGTCAACGTTTTGACGCCCCCTGAGTCAGAAAAAATAGTTTTTAAGTCGGTGTCTATCCGTCTGTCGTCGTCGTCGTCGTCTGTATATCGGATAACTTTCGAAAGACTAGTCGGATTGGATTGTGCTTTGGCACACAGTTTCAGGGACGAAGAAGAAAGATCGAGTTCGTTAACCAGCTATTTTGGACAGAAATTTAAAAAGTGAGGGCACTTTCAAAATTTTTTAGAACATTTTTTTTCAAAATTCATCAATTCCATTGACGGCCGCCTGTACTACTCGAAAATTAAAACAAATTATTCGCGAAACTTTTTTCAAGACAAAGAAAATTGACAGAGCTGCAGCATTTTCAAAATCTCCCCAAAAAAGCGTAAATTAACATTTTAAGCCAATTAAAGCATAATATGAAAAAAAGTCAAGAGGAGAAAAGTGTTATTTTTTGATAGTCCTACAAGATTCTCATGATTACTGTTTGAGTTTTCTTAAAAAATCGAAAATTCAAATTTTATTTGCACAAAACATAATGTTTGTGGTTGATTATGAACCAATCTATTTAGATTATTACATTTTCCAATTAGGAAAAGAAACCATCAAAAATTTTGTGATATCTTGTTTTTTTTGTGTTCATTTCTGAAAAATTTATAATGATTTTTGAACGATTTCCTATAGTTTGGTTTTTTTCAGATCTGTATAAAATCTTATAACATGTGCGTTTTACGATGTTTGGGTTTTTTTTTCGATGAGTTTCCTTGAAAAATGTGTCACTGGTCCTGGCGAGGGTCTTAGTTAAATGCTTATCTCTCTCTAAAAAGTGGGATGGAACTATTTCAAAAATCTGGCTATGTTTTGAGTGTCTTCGTTTAAACATACTTCATGTTAACATTTTTTATTTTTTACTTTTTCTTACCCATCTGAATATTGTGTTAATTAAATTAACCAACCATTTTTTCATCCTTTCTAAGCATAAAATTACACATGGTCATGATTTTAATTGGAATGATATTAAAATTCTTTATCGTGAGAAAAATAAAAAAAAGAGAGAATTCATGGAGATGTTATTCATAAAGAGAGAGGGAAGCAGGGCTATTAATTTAAAAAGGGACCTCTCAAGATATAACAAAGTATGGGATAGAGTAATTAACTGGTTACAATAATTTTCTTTGACTAGATAACAGAAAGATTTCTTCTTTATAAAGCAATCAATTTCTCAATAAATGGAATTGATGAAATTAATCTTAATCAAATATTGTATTAACATTTTTTTAAATATTTTGATCAAATAAACATGTAGTCCTCTCGACCTCAGGTCGACCTGGCCTTATATCTAAAAAGTTTGAAGCTTTAAGCTTAAAGCTTAAAGAAGAAGACGATAGGAGGAGACACTTCCTGGGCCCCTGTTGGGAATCCCCATTCTCCCGTGACGCCGGCAAGCGGCCGCGCTTGCTCTCATTAGTTTAAAGCTCCGTCGTAACTTAACTATTAGGGTCTCGAATGTGTCTTCGAGAAGAAGGGTCGTAATGGTCAGGACTTTGATCATTTCGGAAGAGGAGCTCATACAATTATGATAGAACTTCACTTACAGCTAAGTTCGTTTAATCATTTAATTGTATTACGCTCCTCTTCCTCATGATCAAATACACATGTAGCTGTTTAAAGCAGTTACGACGCTAAAATTAACAAGGTAACTTGGTACCGTCTTTGGTGATTTTATTAAGTTTACATTATGGTTTACATTAAGTTTACATCATGACAGCGAAAATCAAGCCTTAGTTATTAAGAATAGCCCTAGCAAAGATATCTTTGCTGACTGTTATTTCACGGTCATAAAACTTAGCAAAAGTATTTGACGTTTCCGTCCAACCGGCAGTTTTTCGTAAAATGTCTCTGTTGACACCTTTTCTTTTTGCAGCTGAAGTTGACGCGTGGCGCGTGGAATGCGCGGTAAATATATCAGTATTAAGACCACTTTTGGCTAAAACGTGCTTTATCCAGTGGCCTAACGGTGCAGGAGTAGCTGCCTTAAAAAGTTTTTTGTTAGTGAGAAAAAGAAACTTAATTCCCTCACGCCTACTTTGCGTTCTTTTAATATAGGATTTTAAAGTAGTGGCAGCACAAATCTTTTCATTTTCATGATAAAAAGGCAAATTTAAGGAAGGTTGTTTTTTATTACGCCCTGAGGTTTTTATGCGCTTTGGAATTTTTATATGGATTGCTTCGTTTACTTCCTCGACATTTTCAACCTCAATTAGCGAAAATGTCTGCTATCGGTGCCCCGTAATCAATGCAAGTGAAGTAATTAGTTTATAGCCTAGATCTCGAGTGCTCAATTTTCTGTTGATAGGCAATGATGATAGGTAATCTAAAATTATTTTTGGATCCCATGTAATGTCGTATTTAGGCTCCGACGGCCTCAAATTATTCAACCCTTGGAAAAAACGTATGACCCTATCATCTCGAGTCATTCCACGACCGACTAACAGTGAGACAGCCGATCTATAGCAGTTTATAGTACCTGAAGATAAGTTGCCATTAAATAAGTTAGTTAAAAAATTTAAATCATGTGGAACTGAAATAGTAAAAGGATCAATATTGTTTTCTATGCAAAAACTCCACCATTTTCTAAAACAACCTTCGCATTGTTTGTAAGACGAGTCGGAAATTGATGCAAGCGTGATATCTAGCGCCACATGTGGAGTTCCTCTCATTTCGTAGGCTTTCCTGACAAGATTCCGACTACCAGGGTAGCTTCGTCCCAAAACTGATCTGTTTCCCTCTTAGCCAAGAATACATTATGTTTAGTTTCAATTTTGAGCGTTTTTGAAGTAAGTAATTCACGGAATAATGGGTACCAAGGTTGCGCTGGCCACTCAGGAACAACCACTATTCCTTCTGCCCCCTCGTCTCTAATTTTCTGTAAGCATTTTAAAATAACCGAGCAGGGCGGAAATGCATAGAAGAAAAAAGGATTCCAATCTAAGGTGAAAGCATCAATTGCGAAACAATCAGGGTCTTTTTTCCATGATATGTATTTTTTACATTTTGCGTTAACTCGCGTAGCAAACAAATCAATCTGTGGCATCCCAAATGTATGGACAATGCGCTCAAAGGCTTCTGTTGACAATTCAATTTCGGCAACTGATTGTACCCGATGGGATTCAAAGTCTGCTTCTGTATTATCTTTTGAGGGTATCTATGTTGCAAAAACCCAAATTTGTCTTTTCTCGCACCACGACCAAATCCGCCGCGTTATCTCATTGAGATTCTAAAATTGAATACCGCCCATTTTGTTAATATAAGCGATAGCCGTCGTATTATCGATATGCAGTAAAATTTGGCACCGATTAAAATTTTTTGTGAATGTTTTTAATTCAAAAAGCGCTGCGAGTAGCTCTAGATAATTAATATTAAGCTCTTTTTCGTTTTCCTTCCAATGACCTGAGACTCTTTTTCCCTTGTTAAACGCTCCCCAACCCGTTAAGGAAGCGTCGCTAAAGATTTTAAGGTCAAACGAGTTATTTCTGATCGGTTGACCAGGCATAAAAAATCGTGAAGTCCACCATTCCAATGCATTATACAATTTACTCGAAATCTTCATTTTTGCATTATAGTTATTATTATTGGACAGTAATGCTAAGTATTTTTGTCTCTCACTTATCGTTGTATACATTAGCCCGTAATTCACCGCTGGGCAACATGATACTGAGAAACCGAGTAATTCTGCAAATCTTCTTATGGAAATAATTGTATCTATACGTAATTTTTGCAAGGAATTTTTTATATTTGATATTTTTTCATCGGGTAATTCTACCGTCATATTATGCGAATCAAAGATAAAGCCTAAAATTTTGCATCTATGGCTGGGTCGAAGACAACTCTTACTGTCGTTAAAAATAAATCCTAAAAACTTAGTAAAGCTTTTGTTTCTGTCACGTTTCTTTGACAATCTGCGAATGAATTTCCAATAAGCAACCAATCGTCTAAATAAACTACCGACTGAAAATCTAATTTTCGTAAATAAGCAGCAACTGGTTTTAAGGTCTTTGTAAATAGATATAATGCTGTGCTTAAACCGAATGGCAGGCATGTAAACTCATATAGTTGGCCATTAAATAAAAAACGTAAATATTTTCGGAAGGATTTACGAACAGGAATGACATAATAAGCGTCCTGCAAATCTATGTTTAATAAGAAACAATTTCGTCTCAATAATTTTTTAACAGTGCGGTTATCTTCTAATTGGAAATGTTGAGGCGATAAAAAGTTATTTAAGTTCTTTAAATTTGAGATAAGCCTATTTTTGCCATTTGGCTTCTTAATTAGAAAGATATCCGAGACGAATTATTGTCCTTCAACAAAATCACACTTTGATACCGCGGCTTTGCTTTGTAACTCCGAAAGCAACAAACCTATATTTTTTTCTATCGACAGAAGACCAGTGGCGTTTACTCGGTACCGTTTTTTGAATAGGAACATCATCAAAGGGGACGTTATAACCGTTGATCCCAGATAACACGATCTTATCTGCAGTTATTATTGACCAATGTGACAGAAAAAATTGTAGCCTGCCGGCTATATGACTTACAGGGATTATTTCCTGTATCGGCGAGCCTGGGATTGATGATCCTTCCTGGATTGACCTCTCCTCGACGAGCGGTGCGGTGATCCTCTCCACTGCTAAGGTGTTTGATTGTAGGAGCCTCGGTGGAAGTACCGCTGTCCGCCCGTCAGCGCTCTGTTGTAATTTCTCGAGTTGAGGTTGACTTAATTCATCGGATGTCGCTGCCAAGGCTTTAGCTGACTTGACGGTCAAGTCAAGCTTTTCACCAAATAAAAACTGGCCAATCTTTGTATAAGCTAAAATCTTCTTTAATTCCCACATCGCCCAAACGTTCCAATAAGGAATTGTTAGAATCGGATGGCTTCTGCTGAATAAGTTCTTTAATCATTTGGGCGAAGATGGCCAAAGAAGCTGAAAGCTTAATTTGTTTTGCGATGATGCGAGTGTCACGCAATGCTGTTGATTCTTGGATGTAAGATTTTATTTCGGGGTTGAATTTCGGCGAATCTCATAAAATATTGTTCTCTGGCGTCGGGTAGAACGTGGTGATTTGTGAGCATTCTTCTTCTGACAGTCCTTCCTTAATAATGCCAGTCCAACGATGAGTCCCGGCACTTTCCTGCTCAGCGATCTTTTTAGGAACATTACTATTCTTTGGCTCTTCTGATTTGCGTTTCCCATTGTGTGGAGAGTCGTTTGGAGAGCGAGACCGTGTGCGACGAGGCGTACTTGAGCGTGAGCGACGAGATGTGCGTGTGCTAAGAGGTGTGTGTGAGCGTGAGCAAGATCGCTCAGACGGAGTACTTCTTGAGGCACCACTGCCACGCGATCGGCTCCTGCCTTGCGCTAAAAAAGACAGAATCACGTATATCAGATACGTGAATTTGCACCGATGCGTATTGAGCCGATCTTAATATAAGCGGGTCGATCGCAATAAAGTTTCAGCGCAAACTTAAAGTTTAACGTGAATGTATAATGGACTGCGAGATTAGAGCCCCGTTAGTCGTATTTATCAGGCATTCCTTTGAAAAAGGATGCTTACAGTATAAGGTTATTGCGTTGCATCGCAGCGCGGCGTCTCTCGGTTAGAGCCGATGACGCATACCTTCTTTGTGCGAGAAAGCGATGAAAGAAATTAACACTTGTGGTTGCAGGTATCCACCATTGCTAATTAGTTTGGCAATGTGCAATTGTTTTGTGTGGTTAGGGCCAGAGAGAAATTCTCCAACAAAAAATCGTCCCTGCACTTAATAGGTCGTAGCCCGTATGCCATTATTGAAGCAGAGAATTGTTGCATCATACGCGCGATACCTGTCATGAAAACAATAACTGTACTTACAGCGACGAGAAGAATGAGAACGTGTTCTTGAGCTTGGTCTGGAGGCTGAGCTGCCAGTTGATTTGCGAGGAGGTCGCGATCTTTGTGGTGTTTCGTCATATGATCTTCTCCTTTTAATATTTTTCAGTACCTCCAGGACTATTTTTTCCACATCTCCATATGCATCGTTCCTGGAGTGGGAATAACGTCTCTTCCGACTACTCATTTCCACTATAATCACTTTTTTTTTACACCAAGGACTTTGGTGGACGAACCGGCCAGTTCGACACAAAGCGAAAGAATGAGAGCAAGCGCGGCCGCTTGCTGACGTCACGGGAGCATGGGATTTCCCTCCAGAGGCCCAGGAGGGGTCTCCTCCTATCGTCTTCTTGTTTAAGCTTTAAGCTTAAAGCTTTGAACTTTGTGGATATAAGGCCAGGTCGACCTGAAGTCGATAGAACTACATGTTTATTTGATCATGAACAAGAGGAGCGTAATACAATTGCACCAATTTTTTGTTGGTAATTTTACCATTCTAACTGGTACAATTTTTTTATTTTTCACGGTGCAAATTAAGGTGAAAATTTGAATTGAGATTAGCAATTTCTTTGATATTACCTTATAATTTTTGGAGAACAAACTTGCCCTACTAAAAAAGTCAGGAATGGTCACAAGTCGGCAGAAGTTCTGACGATTACTAAACATCCCGACCATCCTGACAAGCCTGGCTATTTCTATAGGTATGTTAATTCACAACAAACTATGATGCGTTGAGTGAGGAGAAAGAGATATGTCGAAATCGACAACATTTTCTGATTCACCTTCAGAATCATTCAGTGTACATATAAGTATTAATAATTAAATTTAGGTGAAAAGAGAATTTGCATGAATAAATATAAATTAATAATATGAATAAACTGGATCATTTGTGATAATTGGGGTACTTGGAGTTAAGTTAAAGGCATAGTGTCTGTAGATTTTCTGTGTCCAAAAATGATGTACATGTGAGTAATGAAAGATTTCTTTTAAAATTTAGATTTTTGTTATGGATCAATGAATTTTAAAGTTCACATCTGGAGGACATGCATAACCTCAAGAGCTTGACGGTAATTATAAATATTCAAATAATATTATAGATAGCTGAGAGTCACTTGAGGTTGCGAAAATCGTTTCAAATCGGATATGTTCTCCTGATTTGAACTTCAAAATTCATTGATGCTCAACAAAAATTAAAATGAATATATTCATTTCTTATGACGTAATAAATGTCACTCTTTTGGTATTGCATTTTTTTCTACTAGTCTTTTTTATTATAGGCTTATAAATATTTAATACATTAGTTTCAAGTTGTGTAGTTTATTTTATTTCATATTAAATAGTTATTAGATACCATTCCTTTAAAAATATAAATTAGCAACTTTATAGAACATTTAAATGCATTTTCGGCATTCATGATATAACAAACTTCGCTTATTAGTAGACATCGGTGCGCAAGTCAGAGTTAAAGGGATAATGAGCCTATGAGGGAAGAATGTACGTTTTTAGTGAAATTAGGGAGTGAGGATGAGAGGTATGAAGTTACAAGAAGAAGAAGGAGTTGTTGAAAGGAAGAAATGAATGAATCGAAGAAGATCTTACGTGATGGGAGGGAAAAGAAAATGGCTCATCGAGCTGAAGGCATGGGAAACGGGAAGTGAATTGAAGGGAAAAAGAAGGGGAGAAATGGGAATATAAGTGGTACGGGTGTGTTTTCAAATGACAAGAGGATTTTAATGCAAGGAAAAAAGGAGATAAATGCAAAAAGAGAGTCGTGAAAGTAGCATTTTGGAATGTATCAGGGGTAAAAAGCAACGTCAAGAGATTCTGGTGGGATTGCAAAAGTGGGATGTGATAATGGTGAGTGAAACATGGGTGGGTGCTAAGGAGTGGAAAAGCAAGAAAAGAATATTACCGAAAGGATATGTGAGGCAGATTCAAGCAGCTAGAAAGGATCACGTAAAAGGGAGAGGAATGGGTGGCATGTTGTCAGGTGTATGAAAGGAAGTGGTAGTAGAGGAAGAAAAGTGTAACAAAGAGGAGTTAATAATGATCCCTCAAAATAGAAATATTAATCTGTTTAGTGTGAATTTTGAATATACCTGGCGAGAGTTCCAAGGACGGCCGCAAGGTACAATAAAGGCAAGGTAAAATAAAGTAATTTAAACAAATTACGGTCGAAGCTCTCAATAAGACCGCTCTGAATGAGACCGCTTCCCCTCATCCTTGCTCGAGGTCGCCGAGGCGCTTCCCCCACTCTCACGCTGATATATCGAATATTAATTGTGATATTTCCATATAACCATAAAACTTGCGATTTATACGGCGGCACTATTGAGGGCGGCTGACTGGAATTTCGAAGTCAGCGTGAGAGTGGGGGAAGCGCCTCGGCGAGCTTGAGTAAGGATGAGGGGAAGCGGTCTTATTCGGAGCGGTGTTATTGGGAGCTTCGACTGTACTTGGAGAGAATACAAGGGCGGCCAGAGGTTGAGGAAAGGCATTCGGCTGCAGATGACCAACTGTGAGATAAGACACTTATCTGAAATTACTGATAAGAAAGTGTAAAAAACTCGACCATAACTGGGAGTCAAGAAGTAACTTTAATGCTTATATAATTAACTAGAATTGTTTGTGCATCTTTCATCATTTAGTTAGTATTTAATTTCTCCTTCTCCTTCTTTGTTTGATGTGCCTTTCAGTGGCTTTGTGAGCCTGGCCTTCAGCCGGTACGAGAGAATTTCTCACGTCAAGGTTTCTCTTTCCATAGCCCCAGTTCAATCCAGACAAAGAAAGAAAAAGTGGGAGAGCTTGGTGAGGGCAGCCAGGGAAAGGCCGAGTTGCCCGGCTGGTGGCTCTCTCGCTTTGAAAATCGGTGCGACTGTATGCGGCGTACTATCTGTAATTGAAAAGAGAGATCGTCGGAATCTGTTCAGGATCTTTTCAATAGTTGAGGTTGTCTAAACTAACATCGATATTATCGAAACCTGCTGTTAAATTAATTCGACTATGAGTGTTCAATTGTTCAAACCGAATGACAAGAAACATTGTCTGTGCTGAAAACAAGGATTAGTATTTCGAAGACTTGACCCTGAGATTCTTCCACTCCACTTTCGAAAAAAAGAGAGTGTATATGGAAGAAAGAGACAGAACAGTAGCGAGGAGAATAAAAATAAGATAAGTGGATGTGGATGTCGTAAGTGTGTACAGGTAAAGAGGAGAAGAAGGAGGATGGATAACGATAAGAAAATCAACAGAGGAAAATTGAGGAAGATTTGGTGCTGATAGGGGGGGGGGGTGACTTCACGGCCCGATGAACAAGGGGGAGAGGTGTAAGATGAAGAAAAGGAGATTCATTTATAACAGCAATTCCAGGGGGGATGCCAAAGGACAAATTACGTATACAGGTATAGGAGAGAACGTAATAAATCACATTCTTGCAGAAAAATAATAGGAAGTTGATGTTTAGAATGGAAGTGGGTATGGGGAATGGGGCAAGGAACTTAAAAATGAACAGCTAGGGAAAAGATAAGCTAAGATAATTTAGAGACAAAATTGGAAAATATTGAAAGGGTAGAAAGTTTGGAAGAGGAAGGAGTTGACGCGTTGATAGAAAAACTTAAATGAGTGATTCATAAGGTAAGAAAGGAGTTGAGACCAAAAGGAGATGGAGAGGGGTTAGGAGAGGTTGGTGGGACGATATATGCAAGGAAAGTAAAGATGAGATGAAGGTGAGTATAAGAAAATGGAGGAAATGGAAAATGAAGAGAGAAGAGCACAACAGGAGAAAGAGAGATCACAAGAGGACGTTCAAGGAAAGAAGACAAAAGTAGAAAAAAAGGCATATGGAAGAAGTAGACAAAGCGTTAAATGAAGGGAGGAAATTGGAAGTGACCAACAGGAAAAGAGGAGGAAGGAAGGGTATAAATGTAGATATCAGGATGGACGAGTCAACGTCTGTTATGGGGCGCGGAAACAGGGTGAAGGGTGAAGGAAGAAAAACGATAAGGGGGGACAAGGGCAGCGAAAACAAGATTAATAGGGAAGAGGTGAATGAGGCAATTGAAAGGCTGAGAAGAAACAGGGCAACAGATGGAAGATGTGAAGGATTTGCAATAAAGTTTGAAGAGGCGAAGGGTGATCAAAGCAATGGAAAACAGGACTGATAATGTCATTGATTAAGAAATGAGAGGTCAAAAGAGGTATCACACTCATCAATGGCATATAAAATGTACGCGGAAGTGCTGAGAAGGAGAATCAATGGATGAGCATTTTCAGCCTATAGATACATAATTCTACTAGTTCTTACACCTTTAATGAATAATTATTTATGCAATTCAGTGTTGGGTAAGTACAGACAATTATATCCATTGGCGTCTGAAATTCTTGGAATTATTCACGTACAATTATTTTTATATTATGCATGCGAATGTTTGGCTTAAGTAGTAATTTAATGAAACAGAAGTAGTCATAATATTATTGTTTACCTGGCGTCCCAAATTTTTGACTTCATTTACGTACAATTTTATTCATATCCCACCAAAAACAACTGCGATGCAAGACATTTGCCAAGTACAATTACTACATAAACTTGTGAAATCAAAAACCAAGTAATTTGAGAAAAAATGTTCGTAATAAAATTTATTCAACAACTTTTTCTAAAGTACCCCATAGACATTTTTTAAATAAATGTTGAAAATCTATTTTAGACATTCTGAAACTCGTCGAGATTATCTTGTACCATCAATTGCCTATGCCCAGTGATTATGTAGAATCATTTTGCTCATACATTCGATTCAGCCAAGTTTTATAATATCTAAAATATTTTTCATAAAATTTATTTCAAAAATTACCGTAGGGTACTTTGTAAAACAGTTTTTTCTTCTTTTTTATTCATAATGTGTCCCCTGAGGTATTACATGACTTCCGTTTCTTACAAGACCATCTAAAAACTTTATATTATTTTCTCCTTACTATTTACAAATATATCCAACTATTTACAGCAAAACTCATATCTTGCTCTATATTGATATATTTATATATATATATATATATATATATAT
>JAABKJ010006607.1:0-21783 GCA_011634705.1 Andricus grossulariae
TTCAACCAGTTGCATTTTTAACCAAAAAATATTGAATATTTTCCAAAAGAGATGAATCTTCAACCAAATAGTTGAATATAAAAAGAAATCGTATTTACAAGAAAATATTTAAATTTTCAACCAAAGAGATGAATCTTCAACCAAGAAATGACTTTTTACCAAAATAGTTTATCTTTCAACCAAGTAGTTTAATTTTCAACCCAAAAAGATGAATTCTCAAAGAAAAATGTAATATTTATTTGATATTTCAATCCAAAAATATTTGTATTATAAATCAAAAATAGTTGAATTCATCCAAAAAATACAAATATCAAATAAAGTTATTGAACCCTCAACCAAAATAGGTTAATTTTCAACCAGTTGCATTTTTAACCAAAAAATATTGAATATTTTCCAAAAGAGATGAATCTTCAACCAAATAGTTGAATTTAAAAAGAAATCGTATTTACAAGAAAATAGTTAAATTTTCAACCAGAGATGAATCTTCAACCAAGAAATGACTTTTTACCAAAATAGTTTACCTTTCAACCAAGTAGTTGAATTTTCAACCAAAAAAGATGAATTCTCAAAGAAAAATGTAGTACGTAGTTGATATTTCAATCCAAGAAAGATTTATTATACATCAAAAATAGTTGAATTCATCCAAAAAAGACAAATATGAAATAAAATTGTTGAACCCTGAACCAAAATAGGTTATTTTTCAACCAGTTACATTTTTAACCAAAAAGTATCAAATGTTTCCCAAATGAGATGAATTTTGAACTAAACAGTTCAAAATGCCAGCCCACAATTTTGTACCTTCAGCCAATTTGAAGACGCAAAAAATATTGATACAGAATCCAAACAGTTCGAATAATATTAAATGGAACAGAAACCTTGTATAGCCAATATCTCCTGTTTCTCTCTATCCAATCCATCTCTCTCGATCCACCCTCCACCCATTAGATTCTACTCTTACCCTCACGTGGAATTTGAATCATGCGCACCTGTTTTGCTCCTCGACGAGGATATAAAAGGGTGTGTAACAACCCTCCCTGGCTCAGTTAGCGCTCTTAAACAAAGTGCATCCGTCTCAGTCGAAATCCCATTCGTCGAGACCCAAACAAAATAAAAACCACTCAGTGAATGACGATTCAAGTGAAAACTTTGTGTGTCAACTTGTCTCACATTATTAAACCCGCTACGGTGTTTAAAAAGACCCAATAGAAAAACTCTCCAAAGTGAAAAAAAAGTTTTCATTTAAAACTCTTAACAAGAGTTTTAACAAAAGTGTTAACAAAACTCTTAACAAGAGTCTTAACAAAATCTTCTCTTTATCCAAAACCTTGGATATCCTGAAAAATCTCCCCAGTGACAATGGAGGAGTCAACAAGGTTGACAGACCAACCTAATCGCAACCCCGATTTCGGGGACGATGAATGCAGCACCGACAGTGGATGCAGCAGCGGTGGGAGTAGCGGGAGTGCCGAAAGATTATCCAGACGCGGAAGTGGAGAACGTCTCTGTGGAAGGTCCCCCAGGACCCACTTCTACCTGGACCGGTTTCGGGGCAGGTCAACTGCCACCAGGTCCCAGGAGAGGCTCTCCAGGAGCAGCAACGACCGCTCCAGGGCAAAATCCTCCAGGTCCTGGAGTCCCAGTGATTCCAGGCCACGACCTTCTGGAGAATCGCCCTCCCACTCCCAGAGTCCCTCCGACGCCCACAGCAGTGACAGCGACTCTTTAAAGAGGCCATCGGCCTCTTCAACCCTCCGGAAGGCCTTCCAAAGCCTCTCTCTTCTTACCAAAGAAAAATCCGAGAAGAAGCACCACACAAAAAGTCCAAGAAGGATCCTCCGAAGTCCTGTGGCTTACACCTATGTCAGGGGACTTTCGGGACTTCCAACCCAAAGAGTCCCGAGAAACACGACCCGGATCACCATGCCTTGCATCTGCCAAGACTCCTTCGGGCTCTATCGATAGAGCTTCTGAATCAGAAGGTGAATTTGTATTCGAAAAATTATCATTTTTTTATTAATTTCATGTTTCGTTTTATTTTATTTAATCATCGATTGTATTGGCTGGACTGATGATCGACATTTTCAGAGCAGTTTTCAGTATTTGATTGAATTGCATTGTACTACCACTTGCTCAAGCGAAATTCACATTTGAAATTACAAACCTTATGTGGTAGAATTTTCGAGATCCAGTCAAACAATCGATTTGCCTAATGCACTTTAACGCTGGACTTTTCCCAAATGAATAGTTCGATTCTGTATTACTTTAATTGCGATAGGAAATTTTTCTTAGAACTGGTAGAATATTATTTATCAGAAAAATATTTAATTAAATAAATAGTCGCAAGTCTGAGAAAAAATTTCTTGGATACCACTATGAAAAGTGTGTCATAAAACCAACTAAAATCAGTAACAGTCCTCCTGAGGGATAAACACGGAAAGAAATTTATAGTTGAAACAGGAAAATACTAAAAAATCAATTGAAAACTAAAATATATTTGAAAAAGTTTTTTTAAAGAGTCAACTGTATCGCTGATTCAAGGATTTAAATTTACATCAGTTATTAAAATCACTAATTTTCACTGACAAAACAATCCTTTTAACAAATAAATCAGTCAATATTGCTGACTGAATCAAACAGTCATTTGAAATAAAATAGTAAAATGATTTGTAAATTAAAATTCTTAATTGAATGTCTACATTTTAATAATAGATTGAAATGAACCATAAACGACTGATTTATACATTAAAATTTATGGATTAGATAAATAAAAATTACTGATTCTATTAGTGAAATATACTGATCAGACCATTCGAAATTAATGGTTCAATGGTTAAAAATTACAGGTTATTTACTTTAAAGTTACTGATTTAATTAGTGAAAGTTACTGATTGATTCATTCTAAATTACTGATTCAATTAGTGAAGTTTACTTATTAGGTATTTAAAAATGACTAATTAATTATGTGAAAGTTGCAAATTAGAATATAGAAAAGTTAATAATTGGATCTTTTATATTGAGTGATTTATCAGTGAAAACTACAGATTAGATCATTTTAAATATTTCATCAGTAAAAATAAACGGTTGGATCATTTTAAATCACTAAATTGACCAGTAAGTGAAAATAATTGGTTTGAAAAATTACTTTTGACTAATTCGACTGATTTAAATTTCGAATATATTTGAAAAAAGTATTTTTTAAGAGCCAATTTGAATTGAAATCAGTCATTTTTACTGACACAACAGTCCTTTTAACATATAAATCAGTCAATATGGCTGACTGAATCAAACATTCATTTGAAATAAAATAGTAAAATGATTTGTGAATTAAAATTCTTAATTAAATGTCTACATTTTGAAAAATGATTAAAATGAACCATAAATGACTGATTTACACGTTAAAAGTGATGGATTACATCAACAAAAATGTCTGATTTTATTAGTGGAAGCTACTGATCAGACCATTCAGAATGAATAAATGACTTAATTAAAGAAAATTTCAGTGTAATTAGTTCAAAATTATTGATTTAATTAATGAAATGTACTGGTTGGATCATTAAAAATGACTGATTCAATTAGTGACATTTACTGATTAGATAATTCAAAATCACTAGTTAATTCAATGAAAGTTACTAATTACATAATTAAAATTGAGTGATTCATCAACGAAAATCACAGATTAGATCATTAAAAATATTTCATCAGTGAAAATAACAGATTGGATCATTTAAAATGACTGATTTCACCCGTGAGTCTAAATAACGGATTTTGAAAAATCGCTTTTGATTTAAATTTAAAATTTATTTAGAAAAATATTTGCCTTGAATTAAAGAGACAGTTTCTTCAAAATAACTTTGTTCATTCAACCAAAAATAACATAAAAATAATGAAAATGATTTTAAATTAAATAAAATTTTTAATTAGAACAAAACACTATTTTCTGAACCAAAAGAAAATTTTTTGAATTGAAGAATCATTTTTCTACGTGATCGTTGTTTCAGCTATAAATTTTTCTGGAACGCTAAATATTGCGATTCAATTACAGGGTGAAAAAAATTTGTATTCTTCCAATGTAGGACTTGGTAACTGATTAAAAAACTAATTTCTACATTTTTCAACGTGTTTTTATGAAAAAACATTTGTGACAAGAACATTTGCAACAGGAAAATAAAAATATAGAAACCCTACAAGGGTCAAAAGTAGGACCTATGATATTCAGAGAGAAACCTCCCTACAGTGGATAATCATTAATTAAGGGCACAAATAAAAGAAAAATCATTAATTTTAATTTATGAACACGTACAGTGTCTTAACTATCGATTAAATAAAATTAATTATTTTACATATATTAGTATTTTTAATTAATTATTATTCACTGTAGGTTGCATTATCCACTGTAGGCAGTTTCCCCCTATAGCGAATTAATTATATTTGCGAGGCTTTAATGAATACCGGAAAGAGTTAATAAAGAAACTGACGTTTTCTAAACATCTCTTGTCTTCTATTTCTATAAAAATAGAGTCTCTTCGAATCCTAATCGAAATTTGAATGAATTAAATAATAACAGAAACTGCTTCAAATTGAGAATAAAGTTAATTTAATTTAATATTAATTTAAGTAGATGTCTTGTGAGAATACAGGTGTTCTGATATTCAATTACTTCGAATCAAGCTAAAATACAATTATTAGACTAATAAATATTAAAATAAATTAAACTAAAGTCTGAATTGACAGGGTTTAAATATGTCTATGTTATTCCTGTAGGCATTTTTTTCAAATTTGGAACACTTGTGCACTAAGCAGTTGGCATATCATAGATAAAAATCTCTGCGCACTTGCTGATAATTCTCGATCTTCGATAATATCAAAATGCTATTCAATTCTTAATTTTATTTTTGATTTATTATTTAATTCGAAAAAAGGGTTAAGAATTGAAAAAAATCTAGCACTTTCTTCCAAAATGTCTCCATATCAAGAAAACAATTGTCTCTACGAGTTCTATCCAAATTTTGAAACTTTAATTGAAAGGACCGCTGAGCATTGAGGAAAAGCTAATAAGTCAACAGTATAAGTCAATTATATTGATATGATATATATATATATATATTACTGATATGGAAATTATGGTTTCACTACTGATATCAATTTGTGTGTGTGTGTTTGACTAATGTAAAGGAAATAGGTACAAATGTCGATAACCTCCAAGTCAAAACGCAAGATCGCAAAATCTGCTCAAATATTCAATTTCACCAAAACATTAATTATAAATTAATAAAATTTTGCAATTTCAAAATTTTATTTTAAATTGAGAAAAATGAATAAAAATATGTATAAATTCATCTCTATGGAATTGTAATTTGCTCATGTGTTCGAGAAAAAAATTTGAGCAGGTTTTGTGAAATATTTATTTATAACATTTTTGCGTACTAAAAACGACTAGAAAATTATCCTCCGAACTTCTGGGTGCTTTTTAATTACAAATTTTATCGCAGTTTCCTGTGCGATCCACCTAGTGTGCCTTTGTAGTTTTTCCCTATATGTAAGAAAAAAATGCTGTATTGAGAAAAAAACTAAGAACGAATACTCAATGTGTGTGTACGTGTGAGAGTTAAGACAAATTACTCGGGTTAGAGTGTTTCGTATATTATGTTTGTCAACGTAAATAAACGTTTTTCATGATAAAATAATAATGACTCTTTTATTTAAAAAACATGCCTTTGTAGATAATCATCCGTCCAATAGTAATTCTACAGAAAGTTAGTATTAATTTAACTGTACGCGCCAAAAAAAAACCTGGTAAGTGAAAAACGAACTTCTACATTTTCAGTTATGAATTTTATTATTTGTTTAACAATTCAACAATTTTTTTCAAAAGTCAACCTTTTTGGTTGAAAATTCAACTGTTTTGTTGAAAATTCATCTTTTTGGCTTGAAAATTCAAGTATTTCGTAGAAATTTTACTTGTTGTTTAAAATTCATGTTTTGAATGAAAATTCAACTATTTTTTTTTATTTAAAAATTCTTCCGTTTTAGTAGAAATTTCTTCTTTCTTGAATGGAAATTCAATTATTCATTTGAAAATTCCACAATTTTGTTAAAAAGTCAACCTTTTTGGTTGAAAATTCAACTGTTTTGTTGAAAATTCATCTTTTTGGCTTGAAAATTCAAGCATTTTCGTAGAAATTTTACTTTTTCTTTAAAATTCATGTTTTGAATGAAAATTCAACTTTTTTTTAATTTAAAAATTCCTCGATTTTAGTAAAAATTTCTTCTTTCTTGAATAAAAATGCAATTATTTGTTTGAAAATTCCACAATTTTGTTAAAAAGTCAACATTTTCGGTTGAAAATTCAACTTTTTTGTTGAAAATTTATCTTCTTTCCTGTATACGAATGCAATTATTTGTTTGGAAATTCAGAAATTTTGTTAAGAAGTCAACCTTTTCAGTTGAAAAATCAACTGTTTTCTCAAAAATTCTCCTATTTCATAAAAAATTCATTTTTTGTTTAAAGTTCATATTTTAGTGTTAAAAAGTCAACTTGTATCTTTTTTATATAAAAATTCATCTTCTTTTTTTCTTCAAAATTTGCCTATTTCATAAAAAGTTTCATCTATTTTAGCAGAAATTGCATCTTCCTTGGATAAAAATGCAACTATTTACTTGAAAATTGAACAATTTTGTTAAAAAGTCATCTATCTTGGTTGAAAATTCAACATTTTTGTTGAAATTTCGTCTTTTTGGCTCGAAAATTCAAGTATTTTCGTAGAAAAATTTAATTTATGTTTAAAATTCATATTTTGGTGCTGAAAAGTCAACTAAAATCTTTTTTGGATGAAAATTCAACTACTTCTTCTGAAACATGCAATTATTTGGTTAGAAATTTGACAATTTTGTCAAAATGTCATCCTTCTTTGTTGAAAATTCAACTTATTTGCTGAAAATTCGTCTTTGTGGGTTGAAAAATCAAGTACTTTCGGAAGATATTTACTTCTTCCTTAAAATTCATATTTTGACTTTGAAAAGTCAACTGAAATCTTTTTTGGATGAAAATTCAGATATTTCGTAGAAAATTGACTTTTTGTTTAAAATTCATATTTTGGCATTGAAAAGTCAACCAAAATATTTTTTGCCTGAAAATTCAACAATTTTTTCTTGTAGAAAATTCAAATTTTTTATTTAAAAATTCGTCTATTTTAGTACAAATTGCATCTTTCTTCAATCAAAATTCAACTGTTTGGTTTGAAATTCAACGATTTTGTTAAAAATTCATACTTTTTGGTTGCAAATTCAACCATTTTCATAGAAAATTTACTTTTTGTTTAAAATTCATATTTTGGTGTTAAAAAGTCAACTGAAATCTTTTCTGGATGAAAATTCATTTATTTTCTTTCTTTCTGATTCTATTCTAAAAAAATTGCTATAAACAATAATATATTGCTCAGAAATTTTATCTAAATATCTAATTAACCGTCAAACCCAATTTTTCACTTATGGGATTTTTTTGGCACCCTATAAAACAGACTTATGGGGGAGATATTTAACATTTATTTTTTAATTCGTATTCTATGGCTAATGGAAAAAATAAATGTTCAGTTTCAACTCGATTCGCCCAATATTGACGATTCTGAATAAAATTTACAAAAACATATTTTTTATTATTGCATACTTTTATGAATTATTAATTTCGATAATCTACGAGTCATTTTTATGTTTCGAAATATTTTTACGATGCATAAAAAATTACAAACATTAGGTATTTATTATTTAGTCAAATAAATTTTTAGGATTATTTTTTTCAATATAATTAAATGAACTTATCAATCGCTGAGTTCTATCATCCGGTAAGCATCTCTTCATATTATCTTCAATGTTTACAAAAAGATTAAACATAAATATAATTTTTTTCAATATATAGCTAAACCTTCAGAATTCTCAAGTATTGATCATTTTTATTGCGATAAAAAAATTGTTAAATTAATCCTACTACCTGTGATAAAAAGCTGCATGGATTTGAAAGGTGAACAATAAACAAAAGCGTATGGATCCTTGAAATGTATTCAAGGTTAATCTCAGAGATATAATTCAATCAATAAAAAATGCATTGAAATGATTGAAAATTTTTTTTTTATTCATAAATTAAAAGGGGACGACAGAAAAAAAACCTAAAAAGAAAATTCCCAACACTGTAAGATTTCCGAATTGGAAAATTCCCGAATAATAAAATTAACAAATATTAAAAGTCCCGAATTGAAAAATTCCGAACTAGAAAATTTCCGAATATGAACAATTGAAATTGTTTCTAAATAAATATTGTTTATTTAATGAAAATAAAATTATAAAATGTTTTCATTTTGTTCATAGTTTTTTTGGAATTATTGTTTAAAGTTATGTAGTATAATAAAAATTGAAAATATATATTTTTGGATTAAAAATGTTGTTTGAAAATGTGCACAGTATTTTAAAAAATTACAAAAAACGTTCTCAAAAATCGAATTTTTATTATTTTTTTTTAATTATAAAAAGAAATTTCGAGATAAACTGCTGAATTCAATCCTGTAAATTTTTTTTAATTGTTATTTCAAATCCAAAATATAAATTTAAAAACCCTCTAAACATTAAAAGAAAATTTGTATAAAAATATTTGAAATTTGTATTTTTAATGAAGAAATCATATTTTTTAAAAGCAATGTTTTTTATTCAGGTATTTTCTAGTTCTGTTATTTTATAAATCGGCAATTTTCTATGTGAATTTTATTATTCTGTAATTTTCCCATTCGGGAATTTTATTTTTCGGGATTTTTCAGTCATCCCATTAAAAGTATAATTTATTATATCACTGTTTTAATTTTGTTTTAAAGTAATTTTCAATCAAATTGAGTGACATTAACATTATTTGTTGGAAACTAAAGTGTCAAGGGCGCTCTATATAATCCTTGACCTTAATATGCTTCTCCCTTTGATTCAGCTCCTAGACCCTGAAACAAATGCCAGCAATCATCGAAGGACAGTTTCTATTTGTTTATTTCATTTAATTTCAATTAATTTATATTATTTAATTCTGTTTCATGTCATTTAATTTTTTTTCTTTTTAATTCATTTTCAATTAGGTGCAGTAGAAGTAATTTAAATTAAATTTTAAAAAATTAATTAAATTGAGTAAATTAATTTAAAAGTAGTTTATTTTTACATTTTATTTTTGTACAGCCTTCGACTATTTTATTTATCTATGATCTAATCTACATACATTTTTAAATCACGTATACAGTATTGAGACGACTGTAAAATTTCTGGAAAAACATAAATTCTGGAAAAAAATTACCCGGAATCGTTTCATTCCATTTTTTGTGGAAAATTGATTTTTTTAGTTTAGAAATTCAACTATTTGATTTTTGTTGAAAATTGATTATTTTAGTTTCGAAATTCAACTATTTGATTGCAAATTTATGTAGTTTATTAAAAATTTGTCTTTTTTGGAAGAATTTTCATTTTCTTGGTTGAAAGTTCATCTATGTAGGTAAAAATTTATCTATTTTTTGGAAAATTTATTTTTTTAGTTTAAAACTCATTTTTTTAACTAAAAATTTAACCTGAATCCTAAAAACAGGTTTTTACTAATGTGTCTGTCTGTCTGTATGTCTGTTTGTCTGTAGATTTTTAAATTGTTAGCACGATAATTTTCGAAAAAATTAACAGATTGGATTGGCCTTTGATATACTCTTTTAGTGTCTCAAATTGAAGGTCAAGTTCGTTAGCCAGTCATTTTTGATGATAATTCAAAAAGTGAGCACATTTTGAAAATTTTTGAGACAACTTTTTTCAAGATTTGAAAATTCTATGTATGGTTATTAGTAGTACTCAAAAACACGAACAATTTATCCTTATTACTTTTTCTGGTAAAAAAAATTACTGGAGTTATAGAATTTTTTAAATTCCAAAAAACAAACGAGAATTTAACTATTCCATTTTTGGTTAAATACTGATTTTTTTAGTTTAGAAATTAATCTTCTTGGTTGAAAATTTCACTAATTAGTTGAAAATTGATGTATTTTGTCGAAAATTTCTTTTTGGTTTGAAAACTAATTTCTCTAACTTAAAATTTAACTATTTGTTTAAAAATAAATTTTTTGGTTGAAACTATATATTTTCGGGTTAGAAATTCAACTATTTGATTGAAAAAGAACTTTTTTGTTGAGACTCCATAATCAACTGCGTAGTAGAAAATTGAACTTTTTTGTAGAAGATTCATTTGTTTTATTGAAAATTAATTTTTTTAATGAAAATTTAGCTATTCCATTTTTGGTTAAATATTGGTTTTCTTAGTTTAGAAATTGAACTACTTGATAAAAAATTCATGTAGTTTGTTGAAAACTCGAATGTTTTCCAAATAAAATTAATGCTTTTGTTTAAAAATTTAGTTAAAAATTGATGTTTTTTGTTTAAAATTACTTTTTGGGTTCAAAATTCATTTTTTAACTTAAAATTTAACTATTTCATTAAACATTACATTTTTTGTTGGAACTTTAAATTTTTTGGTTGGAAATTCAACTGTTTTGCAGAAAATTCAACTGGTTTATAGAAGATTCGCTTGATTCATTGACTATCAATTTTTTTAAATAAAAATTTAACTATCCATTTCTGGTTAAATATTGCTTTTTTTAGTTTAGAAATTCAACTACTTGACAGGAAATTCATGTAGTTTTTTAAAAATTCAAATTTTTTCAAATAAAATTAATGTTTTTGGTTGAAAATTTTGTTAAAAATTTATGTTTTTGGTTGCAAATTACTTTTTGGGTTCAAGATTTATTTTTTAACGTAAGATTCAACTATTTCATTCAACATTAAATTTTTTGTTGAAACTTTAAATTTTTGGTTGGAAATTCAACTCTTTTGTAGAAAATTCAACTGGTTTATAGAAGATTCGTTTGATTTATTGACTATTAATTTTTTTAAATAAAATTTTAACTATTCCCTTTTTGGTTAAATATTGCTTTTCTTAGTTTAGAAATTGAACTGCTTGATAGAAAATTCATGTAGTTTGTTTAAAATTTATTTTTGGGTTGAAAACTAATTTTTTAAGGTAAAATTTAACTATCTGATTACAAATTAATTTTTTTGTTGAACTTCTTATTTTCGGGTTGGAAATCCAACTATTTTGCAGAAGATTCGTTTGATTTATTGACAATTAATTTTTTTAATGAAAATTTAACTATTCATATTTTGGTTAAAATTGAACTTTTATTGTTTAGAAATTCAACTATTTGATTGAACATTTATGTAGTTTCTTGAAAATTCGTCTCTTTTAGAAGAATGTTAATCTTCATGGTTGAAAATTTCAACAATTCGTTGAAACTTGATGTATTTTGTTGAAATTTTTTTTTTTTGTGTTAAAAGCTAATTTTCCAACTTAAAATTTAACAAATATTGGATTAAAAATGAACTTTTTGGTTAAACTTTTTATTTTCTCTTTGAAAATACAACTCTCATGTAGAATATTCAACTGTTTCAACAAAGAAAATAAATATTTTCAAAAATAAAAATTTAACTAACACATTTTTTATTGGATATTGATTTTTTTTTTTTGCTTTAGAAATTCAACTATTTGGTTGTAAATTCATGAAGTTTGATGGAAATTCTACTTTTTTAAATAAAATTAATCTTCTTGGTTGAAAGTTTAACTATTTAGTATATAATTGATGTATTTTGTTGAAAATTTCTTTTTGGGTTAAAATAATTTTTCTGACTTAAAAATGAACTATTTCATCAAAAATTAAATTTTTCGTCGAAACTATATATTTTCGGGTTAAAAATTCTACTGTTTCGTATATAAAATTAGTCTTTTTGTATTGAAAATTCAACAGTTTGGTGAAAATTCAACTGTTTTGTAGAAGATTCAACTGGTTTGCAGAAGATTCGTTAAATTTATTGACAATTTTTTTCAATGATAATGTAACTATTCCTATTAGTGTTAAAAATGGACTTTTTAGTTTAGAAATTCAGAAATTTAATTTTTTAAATGAAAATTTAATAATTCCATTTTTGTTTAAATATGGATTTTTTCAGTTTAGAAATGCAACTATTTGATAGAAAAAGCATGCAGTTTGTTGAAAATACAACTTTTTTCTCAAATAAAATTAATCTTCTTGGTAGAAAATTAAACTGATTTTTATAGAAAATTCGTCTTTTGTCCCGAAAATTCAATAATTTGGTAGAAAAATCGACTATGAGGTAATAAATTCAACTTTTTTGTAGAGAAATCGTTTTTTTTATTGAAAATTAATTTTTTAAATGAAAATGTAACTAAATTAACGGCAATTTGAAATTTCCGAATTAAAAAATTCCCGTAGCGACTGAAAACCCCAGAAAAATAAAAGGCTGTACACTAAACAAATAAAAAATAAAAAATTGGAAATAGAAAATTCCCGAAGTTATAAAGTTACCGACAATTAAAAGTTCTCAAGTAGAAAAATTACCAAATGTTTCTATCATAATTGAATTTTGAAATTCCCGAAATGAAGTTGCTGACAATATAAAAAATATCAAAAATTATAAAATTTGCATCACAGGAAAATCTCCGAATTATGAAATTTCCGAATCAAAATTATTAAATAATTGTTTGAATAAGAAATAAATAATACAAAATAGATTCATCAAATAAAATTATTTTATTTTAATTATTTTTATATATTTTATTATTAAACAATTTTTCAATTGGCTAGATTAGGCAATGTTATAATTTGGGAATTTCTCTGTTTTGGCAATTTTAGTGTCGGATATTTTATAGTGTTAACAATTTCATTTCGAAAATTTTCAATTATCAGGAATTTCCCTGAATATCGATTCTTTCAATTTTGGGATGACATCATTTTTGCCGAAAAAGAAAAATCCCAAATGTTTAAAGGTACCAAAAATGTAATTGCCAAAGCAGAAAAGTAAAAGTAAAATTTAGCGAAACATGAAAAGTTCAGAAATTTCACATTTCCGAAATTATATAATTATTTGTGTGTTTACAATAATAATAATATATTCAATGAGAATTTTTAAGAAGTATTTTGAGTTATTTAAAATTCCTGAATGTAAAAAATGCCAAAATTATTTCAATAATAAAATAAAATAATTTCATTTGATGTCCTATTTTTTATTTAATATTAAGCCAAGTTTTTAATTGTTTATATCAGGAAATGTTGTAATTTTGGAATTTTCCTCTGGCGGCAATTTTATAATATCGAACATTTTATTTCGCGAATTATATATCATCGGGAATTTTCAAAATCCGTTATATTGTAATCTGTCAGGAATTTTATTATTTAGTAATTTTTCAATTAGGAAATTTTTAATTATTGGCAATTGCTTAATTTTGGGGAATTTATTATTTCCAATATTTTCTTCTTCAAGAATTGCAAAGTGTTCAAATTTTTTTATTTTAATAGTCCTTTATTTTCTATAGGGTATTTATTCTCATGCGTACTATCAATTTTTTTCGGTAATTTAAACATTCGACAATCTTCCATTTTCGAGGATTTGAAAATTCGGAAATTTACTAATTTTGGGTTTTAAAATTTCAAGAATATACATTTTCCGTGGTTTTATTTACTATTTTTGAAAATTTGGGAATTTGCCCTTAAGACCTGAAACCCTAATCCCAACAAACACGAAACATTTTTTTCAAAATTTTAATTGCATATTTAAAAAAAGTTATGAACATCGAACTTAATTCAAATAAACATGCCAACTTTTTTATCGAAGAAAATGTTCGTACTTTTTAAAATGTTCAAAAATTAAAGAATAATTTACAAAAATACGTAAACCCTAAAGCTAAAACACTAAAAATTTTACACCCTAACACTTAAACATAAAACTCTGAAACCCTAACTATAAAACCCTGTAATCCTAACTTTAAACCCATAAAGCTTCAAAACCATGAAACCCTAAACCTGTCCCCTAAAACCCTTAAATCCGACAAATCTAAAACTTTAAAACTCTGAAGCCCTAAAGCTAAAACCCTAAAACTATAAAACCCGCAAAACCTGAAACCCTAACCCTAATCCTAACAAAAACAAAAGCAACATTTCTTTTAATTTAATTAATTGCATACTAAATAAGAAGTTGTTAACATCGAACTTGAATCGAAGAAACATGCCGATGTTTATTAAAAAAAAAAGTTCGTATATAATTTTTAAAGTGTTTCAAAATCAAAAAAATAATTTACAAAAAGACGACGGTCCCATCTAAATTGTCCCCTGAAACCCTTAAATCCTAAATCCGTAAAACCCGAAAACTACAAAACCCTTCAACCATAAACCCTTAGCCCCAACTATAAAACATTAAATTCCCAAACCCTAACGCCAAAACCTTAAAACCTTAAAATTTTAAAACCCTAAAACCCTAACCCTGACCATAAGAAAAGAACAAGCAGTAATGTGGTTTTTTTTTTAATTTTAATTAATTGCATTTTAAATCAAAAGTTGTTAGCATCGAACTTCATTCGAGGAAACATACAAAAAATTTTATTTAAAAAAATGTTCATACTTTTTAAAGTGTTGTGAACTCAAAGAGTAATCTACCAAAATACGAAGGTCGTATCTAAATTGTCTTTAAAAACCCTTAAATTCTAAACACCTAAAACCCCAAAACTCTAAAACCGTAAAACCATAAACCTCTAACCCTGAGACTACAAATCCCGAAAGCCCTAATGCTAAAATCCTAAGACCCTAAAACTCTTACACTTTAAAGCCAGGACCTTAAAACCCTGGAACCATAAAACCATGAAACCCTAAAAGTGAAAGCCTGAAACCCTGAACTCTAACCCTACCCCTAACAAAAGAAGAAACAGAAATGTTCTTTTTTGAATTTAATTAATTGCATAATAAAAGGTCCCATCTAAATTGTCCTCTAAAACCCTTAAATCGTAAATTCCTAAAACCCCAAAACCCTAAAACTACGAGCCCCCGAACACCGAAACTAAAAAACCCGAAAGCCCTACCGCTAAAGCCCTAAAACCATAAAACCCTAAACTATAAAACCCTGACACCCTTACCTTAATCCTAATGAAAACAAAAACAAAATGTCTTTAAATTTAATTAATTTCCCGAATACGAAGGTCCGATCTAAATTGCCCCCTAAAACCCTTAAATCCTAAGCCCGTAAAACCCCAAAACTACATAACCCTGAAACCATCAGCCCCTAACCTCTACTAAAAAACTCAAAACCTCCAAATCCTAACGCCAAAACCTTAAAACTCTGAAACTATAAACCCCTAGAACTCTGAAACCTTAACCCTAACCGTAACAAAGAATAAGCAGAAATTTTTTGAAATATAATTAATTGCATTTTGAATAAAAATTTGTTAACATCGAACGTGATTCAAAGAAACATAAACATTTTGTTTATTAAAAAAAATGTTTGTACTTTTTAAAGTGTTTTAAGCTCAAAGAGTAATTTACCGAAATGCGAAGGTCTCATATTAATTGTGCCCTAAAACCCTTGAATCTGAAACCCATAAAACCTTAAAACTCTAAACCCCTAAAACCGTTAACCCCCAACCATAAAACTATAAAACCCGAGAGCCCTAACGTTAAAACCGTGAAACTCTTACACCCAAACACCAGAACCTTAAAATCCTAAGATGATGAAACCCTAAAACTATAAAACCCTGAAATCCCGGTACCCTGATCATAATCCTAACAAAAACAAAAACAAATAGTATTGAGTAATTAAATACTAAATATAAAGCTGTTAAAATTGAACCTGATTCAAAGAAACATTCCAATTTATTTATTTTAAAAAAATCGTACTTTTTCAAGTGTTTTAAGCTCAAAAAGTAATTTACCGAAATACGAAGGTCCCATCCTAATTGTGCCCTAAAACCCTTGAATCTCAAACCCATAAAACCCCAAAACTCGAGACCCCTAAAACCGTTACCCCCCAACCATAAAACTATAAAACCCTAGAACCCGTAACGCTAAAACCCTGACTCTTACATCCAAACGCCAGAACCTTAAAATCTTAATATCATGAAACCCTAAAACTATAAAACCCAGAAACCCCGATATCCTAACCCTAATCCTAACGAGAACAAAAACAAATGATATTAATTAATTGAATATTAAATATAAATCTTTTAACATCGAACCTGATTCAAAGAAACATTCGAATTTATTTATTTAAAAAAATGCGTACTTTTTAAAGTGTTTTAAGCTCAAGAATGTAATTTACCGAAATACAAAGGCCCCATCTTAATTGTGCCCTAAAACCCTTGAATCTCAAACCCATAAAACCTTAAAACTCTAAACCCCTAAGACCGTAAACCCCCAACCATAAAACTATAAAACCCGAGAACCCTAACGCTAAAACTGTGAAACTCTTACATCCAAACGCCAGAACCTTAAAATCCTAAAATCATGAAACCCTGAAACTATAAAACCCTGATACCCTAACCCTAATCCTAACAAGGACAAAAACAAATATCATTAAATAATTGAATATTAAATATAAAGCTGTTAAAATCGAACCTGATTCAAAGAGACATTCCAATTTATTTATTTTTAAAAAAATCGTACTTTCTAAAGTTTTTTAAGATCGAAAAGTATTTTACAGGAATACGAAGGTCCTATCTTAATTGTGCCCTAAAAGCCTTGAATCTCAAACCTATAAAACCCCAAAACTCGAGAACCCTAAAACCATTAACCCCAAATTATGAAACTATAACACTCGACAGCCCTAACGCTAAAACCATAGAGCTCTAACACATTAACGCCAGAACCTCAAAATCATAAAATCATAAAACCCTAAAACTATAAAACCCTGAAACCCTAACACTAATCCTAACGAGAACAAAAATAAATGTTTCTAAATTTAATTAATTGAATATTAAATATAAAGCTGTTAAAATCGAACCTGATTCAAAGAAACATTCCAATTTATTTATTTTAAAAAATCGTACTTTTTCAAGTGTTTTAAGCTCAAAAAGTAATTTACCGAAATACGAAGGTCCCATCCTAATTGTGCCCTAAAACCCTTGAATCTCAAACCCATAAAACCCCAAAACTCGAGACCCCTAAAACCGTTACCCCCCAACCATAAAACTATAAAACCCTAGAACCCGTAACGCTAAAACCCTGACTCTTACATCCAAACGCCAGAACCTTAAAATCTTAATATCATGAAACCCTAAAACTATAAAACCCAGAAACCTCGATATCCTAACCCTAATCCTAGCGAGAACAAAAACAAATGATATTAATTAATTGAATATTAAATATAAATCTCTTAACATCGAACCTGACTCAAAGAAACATTCGAATTTATTTATTAAAAAAAAATGCGTCCTTTTTAAAGTGTTTTAAGCTCAAGAATGTAATTTACCGAAATACAAAGGCCCCATCTTAATAGTGCCCTAAAACTCTTGAATCTCAAACCAATAAAACCTTGAAACTCTAATCCCCTAAAACCGTTAACCCCCAACCATAAAACTATAAAACTCGAGAACCCTAACGCTAAAACCGTGAAACTCTTACATCCAAACGCCAGAAACTTAAAATCCTAAAATCATGAAACCCTAAAACTATAAAACCCTGAAACCCTGATACCCTAATCCTAACTAGAACAAAAACAAATGTTATTAATCAATTGAATATTAAATATAAATCTCTTAACATCGAACCTGATTCAAAGAAACATTCGAATTTATTTATGAAAAAAATGCATACTTTTTAAAGTGTTTTAAGCTCAAGAATGTAATTTACCGAAATACAAAGGTCCTATCTTAATTGTGCCCTAAAAGCCTTGAATCTCAAACCCATAAAACCCCAAAACTCGGGAACCCTAAAACCATTAACCCCCAATTATGAAACTATAACACTCGACAGCCCTAACGCTAAAACCATAAAGCTCTTACACCTTAACGCCAGAACCTTAAAATCCTAAAATCATAAAACCCTAAAACTATAAAACCCTGAAACCTTAACCCTAATCCTAACGAGAACAAAAATAAATGTTTCTAAATTTAATTAATTGAATATTGAATATAAATCTTTTAAAATCGAACCTCATTCAAAGAAACATTACAATTTATTTATTTTAAAAAAATCGTACTTTTTAAAGTGTTTTAAGCTCAAAAAGTAATTTACCGAAATAGGAAGGTCCCATCCTAATTGTGCCCTAAAACCCTTGAGTCTCAAACCCATAAAACCCCAAAACTCGAGACCCCTAAAACCGTTACCCCCCAACCATAAAACTATAAAACCCGATAACCCTAACGCTAAAACCCTGAAACTCTTACACCCTAACGCCAGAACCTTCAATTCCTAAAATCATGAAACCCCAAAACTATATAACATATTCCTTCTGATAGTTTGACACTGATGTGAGAAAATATAAGAAAAATCGAGTGGAAAATGGAAAATATAAAATTGAAAATAGAAGTATTTAGAGAAAAATGTTGAAAAATTTTGCTCCACTTTGAGGTCAAAGTTCTAATTACCGACCTTCCCAACCTTCCGTTGCTCGAGCTGGTTTCCATGACTACCTGCGTGACGTAACTGCCGCGTCATAGTCACAGTGCAGCGACCCCACTGCAGGGTGAATGGGACGCCGGCTGGTGCAGCTGCAGATCTTCGACTGCCCTCGTTCCTCTGGACCCTCCCACTTATCCCTATATAGACATCCCTCAAATTTACTGCATTTCACCCCAACTCTTACTTACTTTTTGCAATATTTCATTTGTTTATTTCGTTTCATTTGTTTATTTATTCTCATTTATTTATTTACTTTACATTATTTCAATTTGAATTTCAACCCCAGTCGCTTGCTTCACTTCCCTACATTAATTTCAAATTTTTCACTTTAGTCTCATTTTTCACCAAGGGACCGTACGTAAATAACATAAAAGCTCAGGGGGGGGGTCAAGAGATGATTTTGTAATTTTTGGAAATTCGCAAATTAAACAAATAACTCTCAGTAATTGTACAAAAAAATAATGTGAATTCGACTTTACGTGCCAAAGAAAACTGGTAAGTGAAAAACGGATCTAGCCAACAACAATTGAGGACCCGGATGCAATAAGAATCCAAAAATTAATTTGAATTTTTTCTCGAATATTCGTGCATGTCGCCCGGAAATTTATTTGAATCCACTCAAAACTAAATCAAATTTTTTTGTTTTGAAAAAAAAATTATAGTTAGAGGTGGCGCAAGCCCCATGAAGTTTCAAACGTATTTCCCATAAGAAAAAAAGACGTTTTTGTAAATTTTATTCAGAATCGTCATTATTAGCTGAATCGAGTTGAACTTCAACATTTCTCTTCACAATCAGCCGTTGAATACGAATATTTTTCTTATTAAATATCACCCCCATAAGTCTGTTTGATAGGGTCCGGATCCCAAAAAAACCCCATAAATGAAAAAATGGGTTTTGCGAAATTTTGGCGCTAATTATGACTTTTTTGCGGTTTTTTGAATGCAAATTGTTGATAACACATAGCAATACTGCTTTATAATGATAATTGTATTTCTCAATCAATTGTTTGAACAATTTATTATTGTTTTTAACAAATTTTCTCTTAGAATGGAGATAGAAAGTCACGGTTTTTTCAAAAAATTTATACTTTTTGTCCAATTTTGAATTAGAATAAGGTAATAGTTAATCGATGTTAACAAACATAATTCTTTACACAATTAATTATTATTGTTAAAAATATTATCTTTGAATAATGCTAGAAAATGCGTTTTTTTTCTGAAATTATTTACTTTTTGTCCACTTTTCACTTGAAGTGGGTTAACATTCAATTCAATTTACCAACAATAATTGCTCAAACAAATTATTATTGTTTATAGCTATTTTCTTTTATATCAATACTATATAGTTGCGGTTCTTCTGGAATATTGAAATATTTATCTATTTTCCACTTAAAGTGACTTAATGATTAATTCAGTTGAGCAAAAATAATTGTTTAAACAAATTATTATTTCCTAGAACTATCTGCATCTATATCAATGCTAGATATTGCGCTTATTTCCTGAAATTTCTAACATTTTGTCCACTTTTCACTTACAATAATTAATGCAAGTTAACAATAATAGTTGTTTGAACAATTTATTATTGTTTATAACTATTTTCCCTCAGATAAGTTCTAGAAAATTGCACTTTTTTCTAAAAAGTGTAACTTTAATTTACCTTTTTAGTTATGAACAAATAATAAATAAACATTAGAGAGAATCATATTTCAAATAATCTCTCTCTTGTTTTGTAAATATATTTTTCTGATGTTAAACAGATATTTGAAATATTCTTTACATTTTCTATATGGATCATATTAAATGCAAATTTTCCTTGCAGTAGTTACTAAGAGCCTTTTTGTTTAAATTAATATTGACATTTGATATTTTCACCTATCTTGCATTAATTATTAACTCTCTAAATAAAAAGTTAACAAAAAGTGAAAATATTAAGAAAGAAGCGCAATTTTCTAGCAATCATCTAAGGAAAGTTAATTATAAACAATGAAAAATTGTATTAACAATTATGTTTCTTAATTTGCTTCGACAATATTTTTTAGCGTTGTTTTCGAGCGCTCGTCCCCTTATTGCATCCGGACCCTCAATTTAAAAAAAGTCAGGGATTTAAAAAAAATCTTACAAAAGTCAGGGAATTTTTATAACTTTAAATAACTCTCAAGAAGAATGAATTAAAAAAAAAGTGATATTTATTTGAAATTGTTTTATTCCATCTATAAAAGATTATAGTTTCAAATTGTTACAAATTTCAGATTTTTGTCTTCGAATATTAATGATCAGGGAAAGTGAAAAACTGGTTGGGAAAAAATTAGGAAATTTTCAAAATGAAGTCTTGCGGTAATCCTGATAAAATATTCTTGTTATTAATTTTTTGCCTTCTTTTTTTATTTTTATTTTTTTACGTTTTTATAGGATGAAAATGCAACTGTTTTGTGGCCAACTCAACTATTTCGTAGAAACTTTACTTTTTGCTTAAAATTTATATTTTGGTGTTGAAAAGTCAAAAGGAAATCTTTTTTTGATGAAAATTGAAGTATTTTTTTTTAATTTGTCTTTTTAATTGACAAAATTCATCTGTTTCAGCGGAAATGTCATTTTTCTTGGATAAAAATGCAACTATTTGGTCGAAAATTAATCTTCTTTGCTTGAGGGTTCACTTATTTTGTTTGAAAATTTTCGTTGAACCACTTCGTTAACAAATAATTTTCTTGTGGAAAATTCATATTTTTAGTGGAAAATTCATCTCTTTGGTTGAAAATTTTAATATTTTGTTGAAAATTTAAATTTTTTCAATTGAAAATTCAACTATGTGGGTAAAAGTTTAACTACTTTGTTGATTTTTTTTTAATGAAGGTTTATCTCATTTGGTTAAAAATTGAACTATTTTGTTGAAAGATCATTTTTGTTCTGAAAATTCATATTTTCTGGTGGAATATTCAACTTTTGTATACAAAATTCGTCTTTTGGCTTAAAGGTTCAGCAATTTAGATAAACTTTTTTTCTTTCGTGACTGAAAAATCTTGATTCCTTGAAAATTCGTCATTTTGGTTCTAAAATTATTTTTATTTGTCGCTTAACTTTTTTTGTATAACCAACCATTTTAGAAAATAATTAAAATTTTTTGTTTAAATTAGTCAAAGTAGGCGTTTCGCGCCTACAAAAAAGGGTTTCATAACCTATTAGGATGTAAATAAGTCGCTTAAACCTCCCCTTCCCCACTACCCCTACATTTTCCTAGTTCCCCTCTCCACCACTACTTTCCCTCCCAAAACTTCAA